>VWPU01009731.1:0-85263 GCA_013398955.1 Callaeas wilsoni | reverse complement strand
CTCACCCACGGTGCGTGAGCCGGACCTGCCCGCCGGGCCCTCGTGGCCCGCACCTCGGCGGCGCTGCTGCCGGGGAGCCCCCGGGACACCGCGGGGCTGCGGGCAGCGCGTCCCGGCGGGGCGGGAGCGGCTCCCGGGCAGCACCATCTGCTCGCCATCGACTCACTTTTGTCTGTTTCTGGCATGTTTCCATCGGGTTGTTGTTATTACCTCTGCAAAAACGTCTCTAGAACACAATGGACCGTAGGGTGACTATAGGGATGTGTGTATTTTATATATGTGTGTATATATATATGTATCTATGTATGTTTTGATATATGTACACACATATGCCTATGCCTGTATGCATCCATCTATATTTATCTATCTCTATATATGTCACCCCCCAAGGCAGACGGGTTGGAACTAGATGATCGTTAAGGCCCCTTCCAACCCAACCCACTCCATGGTTTTATACACAAAAAGCGCGCTGGCAGTGGAAGCTTGGAGCAAACACCCGCGGGGTTCAGCTGGCTGTGTTTGTGCTGCAGTGCCCGAGCACGTGTGGAGGATCAACCTGGACACTCCGGAGGAAGCCCAGCAGAACCTGTCCTTCGGAGCTGCGGATCGCTGGTGGGAGCAGACGGACCTGACCAAGCTGATCCTGGCCTCCAACAAGCTGCAGAGCCTCTCGGAGGATGTGCAGCTGCTGCCTGCGCTCACCATGCTGGATGTGAGTACAGGGATCCCTTGGTGCGCTGACCGTACTTCCATGTAGGACAACGTTGTCCTGGATCTTTGTTTTCCCTTTCCCTGGTATATTCCTTTCCCCTGTGAGGGTGGGGAGGTCTGGGAAAAAACCCTGCAAGGTACAAGTTGGTAACTGTATTCCAAAATCTCTCTTTTCCAGGTGCATGACAATCAACTGACATCACTTCCTTCTGCTTTAGGGCAACTTGAAAATCTCCAGAAACTCGATGTCAGGTAAGGCCATGTTACAGAACAAACATGAGAAATACTGCAGTGACTTCCAGGTGTGAGTGAGAGATCGTAGGGTATCAACCTCTCTTTCAAAACATTAGTTCCAGATTACTCACTGTGGAGTATTAATATATATGTTATATTACCAGTTTTGGATCAAGGCATGGGTTTGTTGAAATTGTTTTCGCTGATATTCAAAGTCACAATTGCTTGGAAGGTGCAAACAGTGATATTCTGAATAATCATACACAAAATACCTGCATTTATTTGCTTCATTCTGGCAGTTCTGAGGATAAAACATTTCCAGTCATGAATAATGCACATTGTAAATAACTGTGTAGATCTTGTTTGTGCTGCAGGGTTCAGAATCTTCTGTTTACTGGGGTAATTTTGTAAATTTGTGCACAAGGAGAGGTTATGCTGCCGCTGCGTGTGTGAAGTACATAAACAAAAAAACCTGGGGTCCATCTGGAATGTTGTAAATTCAGAGTTAGAATTTAAATTTAATTGAACTTCAGCATTAGAAGTCTTCTTGAACAAATAAGTGAGGATAATTGATTGTTCCCAGGAGCCAGGTTTTCCTTACAGGTGGCAGTGTCCTGACCAGCAGGCTGTGGGACACAAATGTTCTGTGCACAGTTACATTCCTAAAAACCCCTGAGTGTTTGTCCTTTCCCTTTTGTGTTCCATGTTTCCACCCCAGCCACAACAAACTGAGGAGCCTCCCCGAGGAGCTGCTGCAGCTGCCCCGTCTGAGGAGCCTCCTGGTGCAGCACAACGAGCTGAGCCAGCTGCCCGAGGGGCTGGGGCAGCTCCTCAGCCTGGAGGAGCTGGTAAAGCACAACATTTCTTTGCTTGGAAAGGATTTATCCATTTTTTCCCGCTGCTAGTTAAAAACCCCGTGGATTCGGTGGCAGAACTTGGTGAATATTCCAGTGACTGCTCTGATGTCAGTTATTGCATGGTGGGGTTTGTTTTTAGCTTGTTCTTGGTTTGGCAGATATTTTGGAAAAGCTGAAATCCCCGGTGATCTGCCAGGCCCGGGGGAGTTGTTTCTTCTCTCACACTTGTGCCAGTTGTCAGCCATCTAATTTTACTGTTCTGCCACTAATTAACTTTGCACTAGCAGCACTCCTGGGATGTTTCAGACCTCTCTCGTCCCTCTCTCTCTGTTTTAATCTGCAGGACGTGTCCAACAACCAGCTCACAGCCATCCCCGCCAGTTTTGCTCTGCTGGTGAACTTGGTGCGGCTCAGTTTGGCCTGTAACCAGCTCAAGGAGCTGCCTGCAGATCTCAGTGCCATGAAAAGTAAATCGCTTTCCTCGGGTTCTTGAACGCCAAACAGCCAGCGCTGTGCTTGTGTTCAGCAACACAGTGCAGAGTTCTAAAATGTATCCTTAAAGAGTTACTGTTTTCTCAAGAAAATCAGAGTTATTACTTCTAGAAGCTGTTTGGCAAAATGTTGTTGTGTTATATTTTAAGTTAAACCCCAGGATAATTATGCTGCTGTAGAAGGGTACTTCTGTTTTCTTCTCTTTCTGTTTGCCACTGGACATTTACTTCCACAGGCTTGAGGCAACTGGATTGTACCAAAAATTACCTGGAAACGGTACCTCCTAAATTAGCAACCATGGCATCCCTGGAGCAGCTTTACCTGAGGAAAAACAAACTGCGTTCCTTGCCAGAGTTTCCCTCCTGCAAGTTACTGAAGGTGAGCTTGGAAAGGCTGCTCTGCTGGAAATGCGTTTGCTGTAAACTCTGAAATAATGGCAGTTACTTTAAACACAAGCTTTTGTGAGGTGCTGTGATCAAAACCAGATCACAGCTCTGTGTTTAGAGCTGTTTAATGCATCCCCACGTGCAACTTCTCTTTCTGCCCTCATTATTCAACCTTTTGAAAGATGAGTTTGCACAACTTTCCAGATTTGGAAAATAAAAAGTATTTAGGAGAGGAGTGATTGAAAGCTGAATCTAATATTGCCTGCAACAGTTACTTTTTGTCTCTGGGAACTTTTTCTGGATAAATTCACTTTGTTCCTTATCATTTTTTCTTTGTAACTACAGAGAAAATACACTGTTATTCCTTTTAACATAATCGGGTTATATCCAGGTATTTTGTAGGCAGATGAAAGGGAATCAAGATCTCCATATTCTCCACCTCATCAAACTGATGACTGCAGATGTCATGATTTGGGAGATAAATTACAAAGTAATTTGACCATCCTTGTGGTGCTCTTTGTTCCCACAGGAGTTACACGCTGGGGAGAACCAGATTGAAATCCTGAATGCAGAGAACCTGAAACAGCTGAGCTCCCTGTGTGTGCTGGAGCTCAGGGACAACAAGATCAAGGCAGTGCCTGAGGAGATCACGGTGCTGCAGAAGCTGGAGAGGCTCGACCTGGCCAACAATGACATCAGTAGGTAATAGTGGCACCTGGGCTGGGCAGAGCGGTTAAGGAATGACTCAGTCATGAAGTGAGGGAACCCTCCGTGTGCTGTGGGATTGCTGTGATCAAACTGGGACTTTTCGAATGTTCTGTGTTCTGCCTGTGACTTATGTGTGACTTGAAAGTGCTGTGAGGAGAGGCTGAGGGAGCTGGGAAAGGGGCTGGAGCCCCAGGAGAGGCTGAGGGAGCTGGGAAAGGGGCTGGAGCCCCAGGAGAGGCTGAGGGAGCTGGGAAAGGGCCTCGAGCCCCAGGAGAGGCTGAGGGAGCTGGGAAAGGGGCTGGAGCCCCAGGAGAGGCTGAGGGAGCTGGGAAGGGGCTGGAGCCCCAGGAGAGGCTGAGGGAGCTGGGAAAGGGGCTGGAGCCCCAGGAGAGGCTGAGGGAGCTGGGAAAGGGGCTGGAGCCCCAGGAGAGGCTGAGGGAGCTGGGAAAGGGGCTCAAGCCCCAGGAGAGGCTGAGGGAGCTGGGAAAGGGGCTCAAGCCCCAGGAGAGGCTGAGGGAGCTGGGAAGGGGCTGGAGCCCCAGGAGAGGCTGAGGGAGCTGGAAAGGGGCTCGAGCCCCAGGAGAGGCTGAGGGAGCTGGGAAAGGGGCTCAGCCTGGAGAAAAGGAGGCTCAGGGGGGACCTTGTGGCTCTGCACAACTCCCTGACAGGAGGGGGCAGCCGGGGGGGTCGGGCTCTGCTCCCAGGGAACAGGGACAGGAGGAGAGGGAACGGCCCCAGGCTGGGCCAGGGGAGGCTCAGGGTGGACACCAGCAGGAATTTCCCCATGGAAAGGGTGGTCAGACATTGGAAGGGGCTGCCCAGGGCAGGGGTGGAGTTCCCATCCCTGGCGGTGTCCAAGGAAGGGCTGGAAGTGGCACTCAGTGCTCTGGGCCGGGGACAAGGTGGGGATCAGGCACAGCTTGGACCCAGTGGTCTGGGAGGGCTTTTCCAACTTAAATGAATCTGGGATTCTGCATCTTTTCCTTTGAACCTGAGCTTCAGGATCCCCTCTGACCAGCCATTGCACGTTCTTCAGCAGCGGGCTGGGAGCTGCTTTGGAATCAGTTGTTTCCCTCTGCAGGTTGCCTTACACCCTGGGGAACCTCCCTCAGCTGAAATTCCTGGCACTGGAGGGAAATCCTTTGAGAACCATCCGGAGAGACCTGCTGCAAGTAAGCACTGGGGTCTGGTTATGTTGTGTGGGAACATCTGCACAGGAAGGACCTGGAGCTGCTGGAGAGAGTCCAGAGGAGGCACCAGGATGAGAGAGGGATGGAGCAGCCCTGCTGGGGGAAAAGGCTGGGAGAGCTGGGATTGTTCAGCCTGGAGAGGAGAAGCTTTGGGGTGACCTCATTGTGACCTTCCAGGGCCTGAAGGGGCTCCAAGAGAGCTGGAGAGGGACTTTGGTCAACAGATGGAACGACAGGACAAGAGACAGGGATGGATGGGATATTGGGAAGGAATTGTTCCCTGGGAGGCCCTGGCACAGGGTGCCCAGAGCAGCTGTGGCTGCCCCTGGATCTGTGGGATTGTCCAAGGCTGGGTTGGACGGGGCTTGGAGCAGCCTGGGATGGTGGAAGGTGTCCCTGCCCATGGCAGGGGGTGGAGTGGGATGGGCTTTAAGGTCTTGCCTTAATTAAGGATCTAGGATTCAGTTGTCTGTTCTCTTGTAGGGAGGCAGCACAGGGAGGGTGTGAGTTGTTCCCAAGAAAAGGAGTCCTTAGGGCAGCAGGGAGGCTGGAGCGTGGGCACTGCCCCTGCTGCAGAACTCCGTTATTTTTCCCTGGCAGGCCCCTCTCCTCAGTGGTGCTGCACATTCCTACCTCTGTGCCTTTGCCAGGGTTGTAAAATCAATGTTCCCAAAGCACCGGGATGCTCCAAAAATAAGCAGCACTGACAAGTCTGTGTTGCAGTGAAATCTGTAACATCTGTCAGGAGAGGGAAGCCCTCGTGTGCCTGGCTGAGGGAGCAGAGTGTGCACTGAGCTAATGAGCGCTTGTCCAAAGTGCTCCTGGAAAGGAGTCTGAGTCAGGGCTGCTGGAGTTCTGCTGGATTGCTGAGGATTTGCTGCTTCAGCTGGAATTGTCGCTCCTGGGCTGTATTTCCCACCTGGAGCAAAGGCCAGGCACGAGGAGTCTGTCAGGCCATGCTCTATTTGTGCTGCCTGGATCCATCGCCAACGCTGTAAATTCATGTGGCTGCAATTTTCTCTGCCTGTCTGGATTTTTTTCCACTTGATTTAGAGGAGCAATTGATGGAGGGACTTTAGGGCTCCCCAGGCACTGCTTGGAGCAGGTGGATACTGAGATAAAGGACTGGGGTGAGTGTAGTCAAACAGGCAGATTCTTCTCTTCTCCAGCCCTGCCCAGCTCACCTGCTCCTTCTCAGGCCTCTCATTCCAGTCCCGACCCCATTCCTGGTTCTTGATGAATTTCCAGTTGATTTCTGGTAAATCCTGCTCTGTTTTTGTTACCTCCCGTGCCGTTACTTGGCTCTGGGGCTTTGCCTTGCTCTCTGCTTTCCTCCCCCTGTGTCTGTTGCTGAGATTTCAGTTTGACCTTCACCCTTCGTTGCCATGCTCAGCACAGCCCCACCTCTCCCTGCCTGTCTCCTGTGACAATTCCTTCCTTTCCAACATCCACGTTCCCTTTATCCCTCTGTGTTCAGCCCGGAATGAGAAATGTTCATTCCCATCCAGCACTTTAGGTCAGTCCCTGGTTCTGAAACCTGTAAAATCATACCCCAAACCTGCCTTTCCCCTAAAACAAACAGTCCAGAGGAGACTGGGCTTCACTGCTCACAGGCTGTGCAGGTGGCAACTGTGTCTGACCACTGGAAGCTGCTGTGAGAGGACTGAGGGAAATCTTTGGAGCTGTTAAAAATCCCTGCAAATGATGCAAACTGCCATGATTTTCCCAGAGTTTATAATCTGGGACATAAAAAAGTATCGGAGCAATGAGCAGTCAGCTTCACTGGCAAATTGTAAATGTAAATTCTCCACGGCAAATTGTGCTGGAGCTTTTTAAAGGGGAAATGAAGCTCATTGGAACGTTTTTCCTTGCTCTTGGAAGTGGCAGAAATCTTAACATAAGGAGCTACAAAAGTGGAGCCTGAGGCTGTGATTTGGGGTCAGAAATTTTCAGCTGGAATAAATAAAATTCCAGCTAAGCAAGTTCCCAAGCTGCTGTGAAGAGGGTTTTGCTGTGGGATTTTCAGTGGAATTTTTAGTCAGGAGTGCTGCAGGAATGGAATTGTCCCTCTGCATTGTCCCCCCCAGCTGTACAAACACTGCTGAGTGACTTGGGGTTTGTTTCTTTTTTAAAGAAAGGCACCCAGGAACTGCTGAAATATCTGAGAAGCAAAATCCAAGGTATGTTGCTTTCTTCCACTTCGTTTTAAGGAGAATATTCTAAGAAATTAAAGTAAACTAGAATTTAGGGAAGATGGTTGTTTAAATCCGGGTCCCCTCAGTTATCCTGCAGTAATAATTTCCTTTACTCAGCAATTTGCTGTAATATTTCTGTTTCTTATTAGTTAGCTAATATTGGGTAATAAACATTCTTGATTGAGGTTTATCATCTACAAAACCAATCTCAGGATGTTTGGCCTCTGTGTTTGGAAGGGGCCTCAATGGAAGGCTCAGCTGTCCTTGGCAGTGGTGTGAGTGCTCCTTTCCCGGGGGCTGTCTGCACCTGCCAGGGGATGGCAGCATTAATTAGGCTTCTGCAGCCTCCAAAATCCGCTCCAGCCGTCACCTTCCGTGCGGGTCTGCCGCGTGCACTCGGCAGAAGCTCGTGGAAGGCTCGGTGTGGTGAACCCCCGGCAGGGAGTGCAGCTGTGGAGAGCACACTTAACTCGTGTCGTGCGTGTCCAGCACTGCTCGTGGTTTTCCTCTGCCTCTTAGGGCATCCATGGAGCTAAACCTGTTTCTGGAGAGATATTTACATTGGAAAATTCCTCTTTTTTTTAGCCTGTTTCGGCCCCCTTTGCCCTTCCTTGACTACTTGTGGTTGGGCACAGTTGTTAGTAGGCCTTTATTCCTGAATGCTGCTGGATTTCCAGAGAGTTTTGTTGAATTCCTTTGAGTGGAAGTTGGATTTATGGAATGGTTGGACTCACCCTGCTCAGCTGGATGGGAATTCCCTTTTCAGGCGTGCAGGAGCTTTTCCAGGGGGATCGTGGGGAGTAATCAGAAGGAACTTCATGGAGGAGGGTTTGTAAATATTAATGCTTTAACTGAAATTGTGGTCAGATGTGCTGGTGTGGATAAAGCTGCTCTAGATGATCATTTCCATGCAGGAATTCCCTGGATTTTGTGGTTTCCAGCTGCCCTCCCTGCGGAGCAGCTGCCACCAGCACATCTCCAGTGCTCCCTCCCCTGCTTTGCAAAGTCCAGATCAACCCTTCTCCCTAAAAGAACCCCCAAATCCCAGGTGGTAAAAAACCTTTATTAGGAAATGACTGAAATAATGTGAATCTGATGATCTTCAGTGGAGCCGGAGGAGAGCAGGTTTAGAGGGGGTGGTGGCAGCAGCTCAGCTGTGTCACTGCAGCCCTCTGGTGTCCCCAGATGACGGAGCTGGCCCCAGTGAAGAGCCACCTGTGACAGCCATGACTCTTCCCAGCCAGTCCAAGGTCAACATCCACGCCATAACCACACTGAAATTACTGGAATACAGGTATTTGGGAATAGTACCCATTCCTGAACTTGTAAGGACACTGTCCTATTTTATGCTTGTGGGTTTTTTCCCCACCTTCGTTTTACACCAAGCTGCCCACAAACCCTGCTGCGTGTGGGCATTTTCCCCTTTAATTCCTGTGCTTGGAAATAGGCAGATTTGGATTGTGGGGTTTGAATTATTTTTTTTATATTATCAAATATTCGGCAGTAACTCATTGAAGTGCTAAATCTCAGCAGTTGCTTTTAGTACCTTTGAAACTCTTTGATTTTCACTAAGTCCCAGAACATCTTGTAGTAGGGGAGTGTCTGCTCAGTTATTCCTTAAACGGACCTGGAAGGGTTGGGAAAGGGAAAAAAATCCTATTTGGTGACATTGTGGACCTGGGGCGGTGCTGGGAGTTTTGCAGCTGTTGCCTGTGTGTTCTACCCTTAATCCTCTCTAAAAGGCGGTGGAAGTGCCCCGCTAATTAGCGGGCAGTGGTTAATTGGTGTCTCTCCTGTCCCAGTGAGAAGCAGGCCGCCGAGATCCCCGCCGCCGTGTTCGATGCTGTGGGCACCAATCCCGTGGTGACCGTGAACTTCAGCAAGAACCAGCTGAGGGAGATCCCCCCGAGGTACTGCGGGAAAGGGCATTCCCAGCCGGGATTTTCCGTTTGTTTTCAGCGCCCTGTCCTCCCCCTGAGCGCAGGGATCCGAGCAGGAGGAGGCACCAGTGCCCCTCTGGTGTGCAGGTGGGGCTGAGCCCTCGCTGGGGCCAGCCACGGGCAAGGAGGAGCCTTCCCTGGCACTGCTGGGAGCAGGTAACCCCTCTGTGTCGGGAGGAAGGTTGCCGTGTCTCTGGGAGCCCGGAAAATCATCCACACTGGTTTTTGAGGACAGCTCCATTTGTTCCCAAGTGCGCTGAACGTTGAACCTCTGGCACAGGCAGCTTGGAGAGGTGCAATCCCAGAGAGAATAAAGGCTTCTAGAGACTCAGTTTTGGGAGCTGCTGCTCGTGCATCCCATGCTTTGTCACTTTTTTGTGTGAGAGGCTGCTGAATTCCCTGGGATGGGTGTGGGGGAGTGTGCAGCTGCCTCAGAATTCCGTGCCAATCCAGGCAGGAGACAGGAGTGTCTTCTCGTTTAATTGCCTTTTGTTTTGGGGCTAAACCAGAGACTCTGTTTGAGGGGTTCAACAGGGAACTTTTTGAGCTGCTAAAACCTTTACACCAAGGCATGTTAGTACAGTAAATAACCTTCCACAAGCAGCAGCAGATACTCCTGGAATTTGTAACAGCACGACAGTGGGGCAGAAACAAAAGATGGGGAAAAATAGGAATTTCTGCCAGGTTTTTTGGCTGCAGGAGAAGGTGGATGAAGTCTGTGTTAAAACATCTCCAGGGCAGGAGGTGGCAGTGATGTCACCTGTGCCGTGCTCTCTGAAATAGCTCCTGACTGCATCTGCTGAGGGGCTTTGGTAGCAACATTTTGGAGAGAAATCCCTGAGGGAAAATGCAGTCTGCTAGGTGTAGATGAATGATTTGAGCTTTGCCTTACCTCACGTGTAAGGCTGGAGGAGCAGCAGCTCTCCCAGGTGACATCCAATGCTCTTCCCAAAATCCCTTCAGAAGAGCCAGAAAACACAACGTGTCCTTGGTTTGCAGGATAAAACAGGGCTTTTAATAACTCAGAATGCAGCCATGAGCTTCCACAGTGAAAGCATCTTCCCTTTGTGCTTCAGGCTCGTGGAGCTGAAAGACTCAGTTTGTGATGTCAGCCTGGGCTTCAACAAAATCTCCTCCATTTCCTCGGAGCTGTGCCTGCTCCATAAATTGACACATTTGGATCTCAGGTTGGTGATGTGTGTTGCTCTTCTTTGCCTGGGAGCTTCTTTCCCTGCCTCCCTGCAGCAGCCATCTGTTCCAGTGGGATGGCAGCGCTGAAATCATCTCTCACTCCCAAAATTCCTCCGTGGCACAGCCTGGATAGGACGTGGCCTAAATTTAGGCCTTGCTTAAAGAAGACACAGGAAGAAATGGACCAGCTCTGAGGCTTGCTGGAGGAGAGATCCTGCCTCAGTCAGGAAAGGGTTCTGAGATGCTGCTATTTCAAAACATCCCCACCACCCCCCAGAGGAAAACCACACCAAAAAATCCTGGGAATTAGTGCAGGGAAGGTGCAGATTTTGTTGCACTGCCAGGAACAGAGGCAAGACATGGTTCCTTGTTGTCACCTTGCCTACTCTGATTCCTGAGAAATGTCCTTGACATCATTTAGATCAGGATTAGCTCAGTCCATGGATTTTGGGGAGGTTTAGAGTGACCCAACTGATTCACTTTGGCTCCAGGATCTGAGCACTTTGATAAGCTTTCTTCTGGAAACAAGGAGCTGATTTTCCAGGCAGGTTTGTGCAGTTGGTGGGTGCTTGGGAACCTTTAGAGGACAGGCTTTGAGTGCCCTCCTGGCAGAAATGGGAATCCCTGGATGCTCTTGCCCCCGCTATGAGGCAGTGAACTGGCCCCAGACTGTGTAGCTGATCTGGGAATTCCCAACCAAGCCCTGACTAAATTTAGTGATTGCTCTTTGTCTTCCTTTGGTAATAGAAACAATGTTCTGACAGCCTTGCCCGAGGAGATGGAGGCACTGAAAAGACTGCACACAATAAATCTTGCTTTTAATAGGTGAGCAATTCCAGATTTTAAAAAATACAATAATGAAAAGAGCCGGGCTGAATTTGACACAATTTTCCTGTGATGTGAGAACAAGGAGCCACTTCAACGAGCTGGGAGCTCCCACGAAGTGCTCCTGTTTTGAGTGCCCTGTTTCTGACTACCCCTCCTTTCTGTTCCTGAAGATTTAAGGTGTTTCCCAGTGTCCTCTATCACCTCCCAGCCCTGGAGACCATCCTGCTCAGCAACAACCAGGTGGGCTCCATCGACCCCGTGCAGCTGAAGGGGATGGACAAGCTGGGAACGCTGGACCTGCAGAACAATGACCTCCTCCAGGTGCCCCCAGAGCTGGGCAACTGTGAGAACCTCAGGTGTGTGGGGTCCTGGGGGCCTGGTTATGAACACGTGTTCTTTCTGAATCCTTCTGGGAATGTTTGCCAGAGGAAAAAGCACCCACTGCCAGGGTGTCGGGTTTGCCCAACAAGGGCCTCTCTGACCATCCATAGAACAGGGCAGTTTCTTCCGTAATCTCTTCCCTAATTTCTCAGTAGTGCAGAGAACTGGAGGAGTTGTTTCATCGTTTAGAACTGATGCTGAGGGTCTGCTGGTTGCGTGAAGCTCACGGTGGAGCCTTGGGGGTCACATTTCCTGTGCTCCCAGTCCCGCTGCTGGTGCGCCGCTTGTCGAGCAGGGGGCTTGGAGCAGCTGACCCCACTGCTCCCTTCCAGCCTGAGCCACTCTGGAATTCTGTTCCCATATTCCAGGAGTTCCTTGCTCACTCCTCCTAGCAGAGGCTGAAGGAGTGGGGTGTGTGCTACCCTCCCACTGATTTATCAGCATAAATTAAAGTTCAGCTGTCTCCAAAGCTCAGCTGCTGCGAACGAGGGAAGCAGAAACCCAAACTCCTTTAGCAGGACAGAGGAGGAATTACTCA
Source organism: Callaeas wilsoni (assembly GCA_013398955.1). Classification (NCBI taxonomy): domain Eukaryota; kingdom Metazoa; phylum Chordata; class Aves; order Passeriformes; family Callaeidae; genus Callaeas; species Callaeas wilsoni. Next base: position 73,612 of record VWPU01009731.1, on the reverse strand, counting down.
GGAATTTCAAAGCCCTCAGAAGTCGGTATGCAGCGGATGAGTGCGTGGGTCCAAGGAGATTTTATCCCAGTAACCAATCCCTGTTTGCAGGAGCTTGCTGCTGGAAGGGAACCCGTTCCGCACGCCCCGCGCCGCCGTGCTGGCCAAGGGCACGGCTGCCGTGCTGGAATACCTGCAGAGCCACATTCCCTCCTGAGCCCTGGGCCCTGGCCATTCCCACCTGAGCCCTGGGCCCTGGGCATTCCCACCTGAGCCTGGCCAAGGGCATGGCTCCTGTGCTGGCATACCTGCAGAGCCACATTCCCTCCTGAGCCCTGGGCATTCCCACCTGCGCTCTGGGCCCTGGGCATTCCCACAACCGCCCTGGGCCCTGGCCATTCCCACCTGAGCCCTGGGCCCTGGGCATTCCCACCTGAGCCTGGCCAAGGGCATGGCTCCTGTGCTGGCATACCTGCAGAGCCACATTCCCTCCTGAGCCCTGGGCATTCCCACCTGCGCTCTGGGCCCTGGGCATTCCCACAACCGCCCTGGGCCCTGGCCATTCCCACCTGAGCCCTGGGCCCTGGGCATTCCCACCTGAGCCTGGCCACGGGCACGGCTGCCGTGCTGGAATACCTGCGGAGCCACATTCCCACCTGAGCCTGGCCATTCCCACCTCAGCCCTGAGCCTGGCCTGGCCGAGGGCACGGCTGCCATGCTGGAATACCTGTGGAGCTGCATTCCCTCCTCTGAGCTCTGAGCCCTGGGCATTCCCACCACAGCCCTGAGCCCTGGGCATTCCCACCTCAGCCCTGAGCCTGGCCTGGCCGAGGGCACGGCTGCCGTGCTGGAATACCTGTGGAGCCGCATTCCCACCTGAGCCTGGCCTGGCCGAGGTCACGGCTGCCGCGCTGGAATACCGGTGGAGCTGCATTCCCACCCGAGCACCACAGGACAAGCCAGGTAGCCCCTGTCCCCCCAGCACCCCTGGGCTCCGCTGCCCCCATCCTTCTGCTTCTGGCTGGGAGCCTGCCCGGCCCCGAGCCTTTGTTGCAGTGTTAAGAACCCACCTGTGAAACGTTCCCCACCCTTTGCATGTTCCAGCAGGGATTTTGGCATCCCGCACTCTGTTTACACTGTTTGTAATAAAGGACAGCATGGAAACTGCCTTCAGCACAGCCACGGTGCTTCCTGCAGCCGAGCTGGGGTTTGAAGAGAATTGTCACCATTGAGGCATTGGGGCCAAAGCCAGAATTGATTTTTGGCTGTGATTTTTGTATCCCTTTTTTACCTTGTTTCACTGCTGTCCCCAGAACTGCCCCCCGGTGTGAGTGCGGTCGGGGGCTTGAGCTGTGAGGGGTGAGAGGTGCCCAGGTGTGTGCAGGGCTCACCTGAGTGAGAATGGGGCTGGTGCTGGCAGCGGCACCAAGACAATAAATGTTCCCCTTGGATGTCTGCTTTGGGTCCTTCAAGCTGGAATTGAGCTTTGTAGGCAGGAACATTGAGAACTTCTCTTGTTCCAGCACACTTCCAAGTGTCCTGCAGGTGCTGCCTTTAATGGGAATAGTCCTGCCCTGTGGGTGGGGACTCCAAACCTTCCAGTGACTGAAAACCCTTTCCATAAAAGAATTCCTCCTGGTGTCCACCCTGAGCCTCCCCTGGCCCAGCCTGGGGCCGTTCCCTCTCCTCCTGTCCCTGTTCCCTGGGAGCTGAGCCCGACCCCCCCGGCTGCCCCCTCCTGTCAGGGAGTTGTGCAGAGCCACGAGGTCCCCCCTGAGCCTCCTTTGCTCCAGGCTGAGCCCCTTTCCCAGCTCCCTCCGCCTCTCCTGGGGCTCCAGCCCCTTTCCCAGCTCCCCCAGCCTCTCCCAGGGCTCCAGCCCCTTCCCAGCTCCCTCAGTCTCTCCTGGGGCTCCAGACCGTTCCCAGCCCCATTCCCTGCCCTAGACATGCTCCAGCCCCTCAGGGTCTCTCTTGCAGACCTGGACACAGCCCTGGAGGTTCTGTAGCACAGCAGGATTTAATACAGTTCCACACTAAAATTCCCAGGTTTTGAATGTGTCCAGATGGACATAAAACACACTGAGATCATCACCCTCAGCTCTCCAGGTGTGGGAATTGCCTTCCAGCTGGAGCAGGGATGGCTCAGGGGGCTCAGGCCCAGCTGCACCTCCCGTGATGCCCGAGGAGAGCAGAACCTGGCTGGCAGGGAAATGGGAGGCACTGACCTGTCTGGGAAAGGGCTCTGGGAAAGGGGAAGGAGAGGGCCAGGATCGGTCCTGTGGGAAATACAGGGCAGTGCCTGTGAGCAGCAGGGGACAGCTGGAGCTCCAGGGCTCTTCTGCAGCTCCTTGGATGATGGACCTGCTGCTGCCCTCACCCCCTGCCCCTCTTTGTTTCCATACATTTGTCCTTCCATACATTTGTCCTTTCATCCATGTCTTCCATACCTTTGTCCTTCCACTCGTTTGTCCTTGCACACATTTGTCCTTCCATACATTTGTCCTTTCATCCATGTCTTCCATACCTTTGTCCTTCCACTCGTTTGTCCTTGCACACATTTGTCCTTCCATACATTTGTCCTTTCATCCATGTCTTCCATACCTTTGTCCTTCCACTCGTTTGTCCTTGCACACATTTGTCCTTCCATACATTTGTCCTTTCATCCATTTCTTCCACACATTTTCCTTCCACACGTTTGTCATTCCACACATTTTTCCTTGCACACATTTGCCCCCAAAGCAGCCAACCCTGAGTTTTCTTCCCCATTTCCACCGCTCCCTTTCCATATTTGATGTCTCCCAGTGGCTGCAGCTGGACCAGGGGAGTCCCGCTTGGAGCTTGCCCCATTTTCCAGGTTCATTCCCAGCGGGATGGAGGGAGCAGCCCCCCCTTCCCCACCCCCTCTGAAACCTCCTTTCTGCCAGGAAAAAAAAAACCACCCGAAAGCCTTACAATAAGGTGACGTTTTTATTATTTATACAATAAAGAGACTTTTTAATGTTATTCAAAACACTTTTTTTTTTTTGAAATACTGAAAAAGGTGGGTACAGCAAAGCCGAAAATGGCTCTGCTGCACTGCACAGCATCGGTTCAGTCCCTGGGCTCCCTCTGCACAGAAGCATCTGCAAAATGCAGCAACCCCACACGCACGGGCCAGGCCCTCCAGGGCACGGGGAGGGGACAACCTGCATGTGCCAAGGGACAGGAGCTGATTGCACTCAATCAATAGATTTAAAATAGAATTTTGAAGTACCTTTTTGCACATAAAATGAAGCAGCTTTCAAGTTCAGTAAGTCTTTATACTGCAAAAAACATGAAGTACATTCACAATCTATGTTAATAAAGTAGTAAATATTTCCTCATTCAGCTTTATTTACATGGATACTGGAATTCAACTGAAAAGTACAGTCATCTGGAATATAGCAATCTTTGAACACATACAAAAATGACCATTTCTGTATATAATTTAAGCTCAAAATCACAATTATCTCAAAATATTAATTACAATACAGCCATCTCCATCATAATTAAACATGTCTTTTATAAAATGGTAAAATCTTTACTAAAGGAAGCTGTTGGTTCTGAACTGGATACAGTACTCACAGGTAGAAAACCGAAGTGATGAGCGAGCGCCCTGCCCGGGGAAGGGGAAGGGGAAGGGGACACGGCCACCGCCACCCAAGGGACAGAAGAAGGCCCCAGTGCCGCCTCTCGTGCCGCGGGGCCGTGCCGGGAGCGCCCGGAACCCCGGGAATCCTGACCCGTGCCACGGTGCCAGTCAGCCACTTCCACTAAATCACCTGGGAGCGGCCAGGGAGAGGATTGGCAAAAAGCTTTTTTTTGGTTTGTTTTTTTTTGTTTGAAATCCCGTGATTTGCCAATGGCGCCTTTCGGGAGTGGGTGGCGGTGGCGCCCCGTGGGCCTGGCCCCGGTGCCACCACGGCTGTGCCCGCCCGCGGCTCCCGGGCCAGGCCAGCTCCCGTGGATCCGCATCCGTGGATCCGCATCCCATCCCAACCACTGCCCGGGAAGCTGCAGGGGCGCGGGACGGCCCTGCCCTGCGTGCCGGGAACGCGGCCCGGGCCCCGCGCGCGTCCAAGGGGAACGGGGAGGGACAGGGCACGGGCAGGCAGCTCCGACTGCACAGAACATCCCCAGGTTCCTTTGGAAATTCTAACTGTGAAATCCCACCAGTTCACAGAATCACAGGACGGGCGGGGTTGGGAGGGACCTCTGCAGATCATCCAGTCCAGCCTGGAGCAGGGGACACGGAACGTGTCCAGGTGGGTTTGGGATGTCTCCAGAGAAGGGGACTCCACACCTGCCCTGGGCAGCTGCTCAGGGCTCTGCCAGCCCCGTGGGAAGAAGTTCTTCCCCATGCTGAGATGGGACCTGCTGTGTTTATTTACCTCCAAATCCTGCCAGGGTGGGTGGTGACCCCGCAGCTCTGTCACCCCCTGTGCCACTGTGCGGGGTCTGTCCCCAGCCCTGCTGCTGGGGGACAGCCCTGCCCGGCCAGGGGGTCACGGAGCCCTGGTGTCCCAGCGGGGCTGTGCCGAAGGGCAGCACAGCCCCAGCCCCATCCCCATCCCTCTTCCATGGGCAGTTCCCAGGAATAAACACCCTGATCCCCCCTGGGCCTCCCCTGACACCCGCACTGAGCTGACCCCGATGTGCGGGGTTCATTTCCCCGGTTCTGCATTCCCGGTCCTTGCGTTCCCCACCAGAGCTATGGACACCTCTGTACAGAAGCGTTTCTGGTTGCATAAGGTAATTCAATGCTAAATTACAGCAGAGGGGGTTCACAGGATCCCAGAACGGGCTGGGTGGGAAGGGACCTCAAAGCCCATCCAGTGCCATGGGCAGGGACACCTTCCACTGTCCCAGGCTGCTCCAACCCCATCGAGCCTGGCCTTGGGCACTGCCAGGGATCCAGGGGCAGCCACAGCTGCTCTGGCACAGGGTGCCAGGGCCTGCCCACCCTGACAGGGAGCAATTCCTTCCCAATATCCCATCCATCCCCGCCGTCTGGCAGTGGGAAGCCATTCCCTGTGTCCTGTCCCTCCAGCCCTCATCCCAAGTCCCTCTCCAGCTCTCCTGGAGCCCCTTTAGGCACTGGAAAGGGCTTTAACCAAGCAATGTCTTTACACTCCAAGTGCTCACTACCAACAGCAAATCAGCCTCCTGGACATTTCCTACTCGGATTTTTCTTGGATTTCCTTGGTTCTGCTCTCAGCTGCCCCATTCACCTTCTGCCTGCTCCCTGTGTGGAGCCCCCTGTCCCCTCCCGGGGCTGGCACTGCCACCAAACACAGATGCAGACGTGGATGTGTTAAAAAATACCTCGGAAAACATGAAACCGGATTTGAGGATGTTAAATGGTCGCTGTTGGGAACAACTGGCTGAGAACTCTCCTGGTTTGCCATCACCTGGGTGATGGCACTGTGAGCTGGCACTGGGAAAATGGGGAATTATTAGGGGTGGAGGGTCCTGGAGGCTTCCCTGGGTCTGCAGCTCCCCAGGTCCCACAGCCAGAGAGGAAAGGTTTGGGAATTCTTAGAGAAGTGGAACATCCCTGGCCGTGCCTGTGGGCTGTGGCTGCACCCTTGGATGTGGGATTTTGGGTGGGAACGGTGCAGGTGACCCTGGACCCAGCTGTCCCCCAGCCCCTGGCCGTTGCTCAAGGGCAGTGGGACCCCTGAAAACACCTACAGGGAGCTTTCCCTGTGTTCTTCCGTTTCCTGTCAGGGATAACCAGGCTGGACCCTGGAACCCCTGAAGCAGCAGCAGCTGGGCACGGTCTGGGCTCTGGGATTTTCCACCGGGAACAACGCCAGGACTCGGACACGAGGGGTTCTCCCACCAACCCCGTGCTGGGAATGCTCCTCCCAGGCTGGCTCGGGGTCACCTGCTGCGCCCTGGGGTGTGTCAGCTCTTACACCTGCACCCATCCCTTTCAAGGACTCAAATCAGGGATCCCAGAAAGCCTCACCCATGGGAATATCCCGAGCAGGGCCCGGCAGGGCCTGGAGCAGAGGGGAAAATACACAACAATGATAAATGGGGAATCTGAAATGAAAAATTAAAGAGTAAAATTAGCAGCAACAAAAGGAGTTTTACTGCCACCATCACAACCTTCCTCCGTCCGTGAGCCAAACCTGCCTGTCCTCGGTGTTCTCCTGTAGTGTGTGCACATGGAATCGAGGGAAGAGCCAAAGCAAAGGGAGTTAACCCATTCCGAAGGGAGTTAACGCATTCCAGAGGAAGCTAACCCATTCCAGAGGAAGCTGGAATCATAGAACCATGGAATGGGTTGGGCTGGGAGGAACCTTGAAGCTCATCTTGTTTAACCCCTGCCACGGGCAGGGACACCTTCCACTAGCCCAGGCTGCTCCAAAGCCCATCCAACCTGGCCCATTCCAGAGGGAGTTCTCCCATTCCAGAGGGAGTTATCCCATTCCCATGTGGGTTCCTTGTCCCGAGGTCCCAGAGTTACAATTGGAGAAGTCTCTCACCCTGTATAGTGAATTGTTCCTGATCCCTACGGAGCCAGCTATACACACGGCATATGTACAGGTATTTTCATAAGGCATAGAATATCTTTGCATTGAAAATAAATGAACATTATTAAATTTAATTTAATATATACTTTCTTTGAGGTGTTTATGAAAATATTTTCTTCTCTATACTTTCGTATGCGACATGATAGAAATATTTCATGGGAAGTACAGGTTAATATATTTCATCTTTATAAAGGCATATACAACTTTGAGGCAGTGTTTCTGATGGACAGCAGAATTCCTAAAGGATTTGTATGTGCTTCTGTGTTTTGAAATCATATGAAATTGACTTTTAAGAAGGAACTTGGTTAAAAAAACGCACCAATGCACAGCCAGAGGCTGACAAGTAAAACTAATACGGAGCCACATGAACAATATATTTATAGAGTTAATTCTTATATTTTCTCCCGATGATTGGTACTAACATAGAGTATTATACATTTGGCACTACTGTTTGCCATTGGTCCAGCAATTGGCAAAAAATTGGTTTCCTATGTATAAATCTGTTTGAGCATTAGATCTGGCTAGACATATTTACTATTTATAAAAAAATATTTAGACAGTAAGCTCACGTTGGATAACTAAGTCTACTGTGTTCTGGAAACTCTTCAGTAGGAGCACAGCCTTCTCGTGTTCCAGGTGTACAAAGCTGTGTCCATTGGCCTGCAGCAGGGAAAACACAAGGGAAGAGGCTTTAGTGGCTTGTTTTTTGGGGGGAAAAAAGGGGTATTTGGCAACTGAAAGCGAGGCTAAAATAAATAATGAACATATGAGGATTTCTCATGAACACAAAGCACACGTTTCTCTAGTCCTCTGTGGGATGGCCTCAGGGCTGGGCCGAGTGCTCCAAGGAATAATTTCATTCCCACTGAAATCATGCTGTGACTCTGGGATGGCTCTGGGGTCTGACCAGGACCTGCTTAAAGCCTTCATACGATAAAAGATCTTTGCTCTGGGAAAGGGGAATACAAATTCCAGACAGGGAAAACTCCAAAGACATCGACGACTGTGCCAAAATGAGGCATTCACGGAATCCTAGAATCCTGCACTGATGTGGGTTGGGAGGGTTCTCAAGGACTGGGAAGATCCAGAGGGAGATCACGGGGCAGAGTGTGAGGGCAGCGGGCCAAGGCTGGGAAGCCCAGGGAGATGGATCCTCCCACCGAGTGCCACACCCAGGGGGGACAGAGCCCAGAGAGGAGAATCTGGCTGGAGAACCTGGAATGCTGGGGGGGAAACACTGGGAATGGCTGAGGCTGATCAGGGTCCTCTGGGAATGACTGGGAGGGCACAGTCAGACCTCAGCAGGAGCAGCAGGAGGAATTTGATACCCAAAAAACCCCACAGGGCCTGACCGCCCTTTCCATGGAGAAATTCCTCCACCCTGAGCCTCCCCTGGCCCAGCCTGGGGCCGTTCCCTCTCCTCCTGTCCCTGTTCCCTGGGAGCAGATCCCAAATCCCCCCCGGCTGCCCCCTCCTGTCAGGGAGTTGTGCAGAGCCACAAGGTCCCCCCTGAGCCTCCTTTTCTTCAGGCTGAGCCCCTTTCCAGCTCCCTCAGCCTCTCCTGGGGCTCCAGCCCCTTTCCCAGCTCCCTCAGCCTCTCCTGGGGCTCCAGCCCCTTTCCCAGCTCCCTCAGCCTCTCCTGGGGCTCCAGCCCCTTCCCAGCTCCCTCAGCCTCTCCTGGGGCTCCAGCCCCTTCCCAGCCCCATTCCCTTCCCAGGACAGGCTCCAGCCCCTCGGGCTCTGTTTTGGGAGTGCCCCAGGGCCGGAGGTGCCCAGCCCAGGGGACAGTCCCTGCCCTGGGGCACTGCCCACGGCTTTTGATCCGAACCAGGTGCCCGTGGCCACCTGGGCAAAAAGCGCTTTAGGTACCCCTGCTGTAAATCAATATTAAAGTCCCCTAAAAACACAACTGGCAGGTGGGTGCTGCTGCAAACACCAGCAGTGTATTTTCAGGCTGCACTCTGATCCCAGGAATCCCAAGCCATCCCTACCTGGAGGATCTTGTCTCCGGGCTGGAGCAGGCTGGAGGCGGGGCCGTCAGGCTGAACCCTAGTAACAAAGATACCCTATAAGTCAGAAGTAACACAGGTTAGGATGCTTTCTCCAAGAACTACATCCCAAAAAACACGGGGCTCCCTAACTGGGGCCTGGGGGCTCTGGATACCCTGGAGATGGGTTAACACCAAACTCTTTCAATCTGTTTGTGATCAAACACCAGTTCAGGGGTGGAGCAGCTCCCTGGGACCTCCAGCTCTTATCAATAATTGTGGGTCATTTTAAACTAAAATCCCACAGCAGCAAGAAAGTCCAAGGTGAACAGGGCAAGGCTGTCAGGAGGGTAATTAAAATGGAGCAAGTGTTAATTATTAGAATAACATGTATCATAATCTGTACAGAAATCTTCACTTCCTCTAGGAAACAGAGCTTTAATTTCATGGTTTGCCAAACATTCTCCATATTTATGGAAGTTCTCACTCTCTGCCACCCAAATCCGGTATTATCCAAGTACATCAACTCCAGGAATGTGTTCACAGCCTCATTTCCCAACAAACTCCAGTCAGTTCCGTGGCACCAAACACAAACCCACAGGTGTAAGAGTCCACTTCCCAATCCTACAGCCCTGGGAGCTGGGACTCACCACACGCTGGAGTTTTTCTAGGCTTCCTTCTAGTGCAAATATATTTATCTTAAATGTGCAATTCCCAAAATGAATCCTGAGTGTCCCTGACCACCAGCAGGTGCCAGTTTTAATTCCCAGTACAGGAGACAGCTGCTGCCATGTGGTCTGTAAGGATCCAGGGATTTCCAGGCTGGTTTTATCTGACACAGCAGCTACAAACTCTGGAATTCCAGCCTCCAGCGATGATATTGCTGCTTTAGGGTTCCCTCTAATTAATTTAGTAAAAGTTTAATCAGGGTCTAAGGTGACGCTAAACAAGTGAGAGACAATTCTCCAGAAAACTGCCCCAAAAATTCTCTTATCCAGGGAATATGGGTCTGACACTCATGGGATTGATGCTTGATTCCCTCATCTTCTTTAACTGGGAAAAAAACCCCCCAAGTATGGGGAAAAATCTTTTAATTATCCCAGCAGAGGGGCACAAATATCCCCCTCATGTTCTCTGCCTCCACTCTGTGACCTCTCAAACAAGGAACAGGGAGAGAGGAATTTCAAACTTACCTTGTCAGAAGGTTTGAATGGATTTCCTTGTCCACTTATTCCACCACTGATACTAAACCCGAGGCCAGGATTCTTCTCTATCCTCACACAAAACTGGGTAGGACAAACAGGGATGTCAGCACTGAACCCTGCCCAAGCCACGGCCCCTCCTTCCCTCCCGTCCCATTTCACGGGTGAGCTGAGCCCCTGCACCCCACAAAATGGGAAAAGCCACTGGAATATTGCCATAATCTGGAAGTGCTGGCAGGATTTTCCCACACTGCAGTGATACCACAACATTCCCTGTCTTTCACGGATTTTTGCATGGATTTTAAAGTTTTCTGCTCAAGGAGGAAAAAACCCTTTAGACTTGCGAAAGAGAGCTTCACCCTGGCCAAGTTTTTCACTTCAGCATTGGGAGAAACCCTTCAGTGAGGCTTCGTCTGGTGCAATTGTATTTCCCCAGGAGGAGCCAGGCGTGCAGCACCCCTGGGACGAAGCCAAGGGATAAAATCCTCCGGGATCCCCAGAGCACTGCCAGGATGTGACAGCCTGCACTGAGCACCAACCACTTCTGCCACAGCAAACAGGGCTGAGCCTCCTCTCTTAGCCAGGGCAGCCTAAAGAGCCTTGGGGAATTGGGCATAAAATGAAAATGAGCTCAGGGGAGCTCCATGGCTGTGCCCTGAGCGGGTCTGAGCACAGAAGAGAACCTCCCCCAGCAGGTTCTGAACATCAGGGGTGTGGGACAGGAGCTGCTCCTGGGGCTCCACCAACACTTCCCACAGGAGGAAGGTTTAGGGACGGTTCTGCGCCTCAGTCTGCTCCCCAGGGGCCTCACGCAGCCCTGCAGAGTCCTTAGGGACTAATGTAACGGGGACGGGAGCAGGGAATGAGGAGACTGCCCAGGGCCTGTGCCAGGGTGGGGCTCCGGGGCTGCAGCTGGGCTGTGCTGGGCGGGTCTGAGCAGGGCAGTGTCCCAGCAGAGCCCTGCCCTGCGGGCACTGAACTGGCTCACTGGGGACACGGCAGAAGCAAAAAAGCAAATTAATTCAGTCTGACCCGGGGATGCCAGCTCTGCTCAGGGACCTCCAAACTGTCAGGGGTCAGTCGGGGAGAAAATGGGTATTGGGGGCTGGTGCTGGGGAAGGGATGGACCCAGCCTGTCCCTCAGCCCAGCCAGAGCTCCCCCAGCCCAGCCAGAGCTCCCCCAGCCCAGCCAGAGCTCTCCCAGCCCAGCCAGAGCTCTCCCAGTGCAGCTCCCCCAGTCCAGTCAGAGCTCCCCCAGCCCCGCCAGAGCTCCGCCAGCCCAGCCAGCGCTCTCCCAGCCCAGCCAGAGCTCTCTCAGCCCAGTTGGAGCTCCCCCAGCCCAGCCAGAGCACTCCCAGCGCAGCTCCTCCAGTCCAGCCAGAGCTCTCCCAGCCCAGCCAGAGCTCTCCCAGCCCAGCCAGAGCTCTCCCAGTCCACCCACAGCTCCCCTGGGCTGCCCAGCTCAGCTGCCCCACTCCTGCCAAGGTTCCCCTGTCCCGTGGACACCTTGGAAATGTTTGTGCCCAGGAGCTGCCGTGCCCCCCGTGCCTCACCTGCTCCTGGTAGGCGTCCGTGCTGCGCTGGCCCTTGGTCTGGATGAGGCACCGCTGGGGCTGGGGGGCCCGGGAGCTCTGGGATGACGGGATCTGGATGGGCAGGGGGGGCTGGTACTGCTGGATGGTGACCTTGTTCATGCTGCCCTCGTACTGCTGCTCCCGGCTCCGGTGCTGCAGGCTCTGGGATCCCATCAGGGTCTGGATGTGGCTACCTGCCTGTGGGCAAGCATCCCGTTAGGAGAGCAGCCAGCTGGAACGGGCAATTCCTGCGGCTTCCAGAGTGGGCTGCAAACCTCCCCAGCCCCAGCACAGGTGGGCCTTCGGAGCTGGGAAAACCAGGATTCTGACATTTCTCATCCCAATTTCTTGCAGGTCAGAGGATAAACAACTGTCAGGGCCAACTCCACCCCACACCATCGCTCACCCTCCTCCTCCTCCCCCTCCTGTGCCCGGAGGCATCTCTGGAGCAATGGCTTTTGTTTCCCATCCTCCAGCGATTCTCCTGGGGATCTCTGGCTGCATCTCCCCGGGCTGCTGCTTCTGCAGCTGCCTGGATAAAAGCTTGGAGCAGCAGGGAGATCCTCGGGATCATGACACACAGCAGGTACCAGTGTGCACACTGTGACTTCCACCTGGTGTCACTCACTCCTGGGACTGCAGGATGGGGAGGAGGGATCCCTGACAATGATCCCCGAGATTATCCTGGCTCATCCCTGCAGCTCCTCCTCCAACGCCGTTTGTGAGGAGCCTCCATTCTCCAGCTGTATGGTCAGAGCAGCCCAACCCAGCAGGTCCTGAGCCCATGAGCCCAGCTGGGTCTGGGAGGGGGCAGCCAGTGTTTGCCAGGAATTCCAAGGACTGGAATTCAACATCCACCACCACGAGGCACCAGGAATGAGGCCCTTTTTCAGGCATCAGCAAAAGGGCTGTGCCTGTGCAGGGCTGGGCTGGAGCCATCCCACCGCTCGTGCTTTTCATGGACTGCCCAATACCCTTGGGATGGAGGCTCGGGATGAGACTCTGCAGGACAAGGGCAGGAGCAGCCCTGCCCAGCCCTCCGTGCCCACAGCAGAGCCCGAGCACGCCAAGGGGCACCCCGAAAACACCGCCCTGAACTCACAGCAGCTCTTTAAGCCTCGCAACACCCCGGGGTGCTGCCCAAAGCTGTCCTGCTGCCTCCAGGGCCGGGCTCGGGCCGCGCCTGGCACCCCTTACCTTCTTGGTGACGGTGTCGGGGGGCACGTCCCGCCGGCCCAGCGGGTACGGGGTCCAGGGGCTGCCCACGGCCACCTCGTCCTGCCCGTTGTCCAGGAGGCCGCTCTGCTGCGACGGGGTCTGTTCACAAATGCAGGGCAGCCTTTAGTCACCAGCCCAGACCCTTCCCCACGCACGTCACAACAACCCAGCAACCGCCACGCGCTCCTGCCGCAGCGCCCGGCCTGCCCGGGACTGCGCGGACGGTCCCCAGGCTGCTGAGGGACCCTCTGCAGGCACGAGAGCTTGAGAGGTTCAGGACAGAGATAGTGAGAATAATGAATGGTGAGAGAGAAGAGAAAATTTCACTGAACGGGACTCGTTACTTTCAGAGCAACAAATTTTGGCAGAATCCCAATATTTAAACAGTCTGCTGGTGATTCTGGAATTAGGACTTTCTCACTGCTCGTTCCAGCAGCAGAAACTTTTTTAGGAAGGTTTTGCCCCCAAGAAAAAGGAGCCGTTTGTGTTTTCTGCAGCAAACATCCCCGGCTGGCAGTGCTGAGGCTGTGCCGGCTCCGTGTGCAGCTCCCAGCACCTCCTGGGTTGTGCCAAGGACATTTTTTGTACAATAGTGACCCGGAATTCAACGTTTGCCTCAACATCAGTGGTCACAACACACAGGGAAAGTTTCCTAAATGTTTCTCATTCCCTTTCCTCTCCTGTTCCACGTTTCTTCCTTGTCACTTTTCCCCCTGGTTGTTTCCCTCCTGTTTTCAGGACTTTGGAGGGGGTTTGGATTTTTCCTGACCCATCCTGATTTTTCATTATCTGTCTCTCTATTTCTCAATCATCACTGGGAGTTTTCCTAACACCTTTTGGGTGTCAGACTTCCCAAAATTCCAGCATTGTCCTGCCACTGAGAGCACCTGGCACAGTGTAGTGCTTATTGAATTCTGATTAATGGGAATCTGCAAAGGAACAAAAAACATCTGTTCCTCCCCTCTGCCATTCCAGCAATTTCTTCTCCAGCTTAGACTAAAAAAAAAAATATCAGGATACACTTCTCTAGATGGATGAAGAATTAATCAAATTTGCTTTGAAATGTGCAAGCTGGGAATTTGTCCATTAATAACTATTTTTTAACAGAAGTTGAAAAGTAAATAGAAGGAAATGATTATTTAAATCATATCTCTGAGGTGAAGTAAAAAATGCCAACCCTGATTATTAAAAATGAAAGGAAACTTCCATTATAATTCTTTCGTCATTCAAGAAATCTTCCAAAAAAAACCATGGAAGTTGTGAATTTCCTTCTTTTAAAAACCACTGGAAAAACATTTCCCCTGTTTAAAGCCCAGGATCTCCTGGCAGAGCTTTCTCTACCAGCATCAAAATGGAAAAATGAGCCATTCCCTCCAGAGCTGTCCTGGGAAATCAGCTCACATCCTGAGGGATCAGTTTCTGGAGCTCGCTGGGTGCCCTCCCCAGGCTCATTCCAAAGGGAACCTCTGCTCCCCTCCTCACTGGCTGTTATTCCCAAGGAAGGTGGGAATTCCCGCTCTGGGAATGGGCTGCACCAAACCACGAACTTTTAAACCTTTTCACTGGGAGCTGGGTGCCAGAAACGGAAAGGATCCCGCTGGAACGTGCTGGGCCTAATCTGCAGAGGGGAGTTGGCACTCCAGAGGGAAAAGGGAAAATGCAGAGACTGCTCCCAGCTTCCTCAATAAACAGGAAAATCCTGGGATTTCATTTGCTGCAGCAGAGGAATTTGTCCCCTTGCAATATTGGCCATTTTCCGAGCTGGGACAGGCTGCGACCCAGCTCCACTTCCATGAAATCTGGGGAAAAGAGGAAAAGCAGCACTTCCCACATTTTCTACACAGAGTAGATTGAGGTCATGCACATTTTCAATGTAATTCATTGCTAAAGTTGATTTCCTGACAGCCGGAGCTCACTCATTACTCTCTTGAATCCAGGCCACGGGAAGGAGGGAGGGGAAGAGGCAAAGATTAAACTGCTGTGGCCTGGATTCTTTAGGAAATGCAAATTCTGTGGAAGGTGTGAAGCAATAAAATTAAACAATACTAAATGTACACAGCATTTTTCCAACAGTCATTTCCCCTTGCAGTAATCTTTCCCAACAACAATTTTCCCCAACAGTTCAGCAAGAGAACAACCCCTTAATGCAGTTCAGCATCACAGTTTCTATGGATATGGAGCAATGGAATGCTGGTGAAATAGAGAAGCAGAAGAATCCACATCAGACCACACCCCAGAATATATCACGGAGCAGATTCCTGAATTTCCTCAGACATCCATCATTAATATCCATATTCACCTGCAGCCTAAAACCCTGGAAGTGCCATAAACCCCGCATTCCTAACGTGTGGAGGGAACCAGCACCACTCTTTGGGGCTGATGCCCAATGGGTTTTTCCAAGGACTCGTGACAAGTACCCGAGCAGACAAACAGGTTCTTGGGAAGCAAAGACAACACGGGAACGTCCCTGCCCAGCACACACATCCAGGCGGGATCCCCTCGGAGCCTCCCGCCCCCAACACAGCAGCACAGACTGCGAGCAGGACGGGAGCCTGGGGACAGCGGGGGACGTGGGATGGAGGTGACAGAGAATGGAGGGTCAGGAACAGCGGGAGAGGCCTGACACTGCTCCCTGTGTGCTGCCATCCCGTCCCGGCTTGCCCGGAATTCCGGCCGGAGCATGTGTGCGGTCGGCGAGCGGAGCAGGGCCGAGGTCTGGGCTCCGGCCGGCCCGCACAGCCAGCTCCTGCTGCTGCTAAATTATCCTGCTCTCCTCAAATCCTTGGATCTGAGCTCTGGACTGCAACCCTCCTTTGGGAATTGCTGGCCAGGCTGCTCCGGCCTGGGCAGGGGCCAGCCTGGCAATTCCCAGCACGGATGATCCCATTGGAACGCCGGGATCTGCGCTCTGCTGGGATCTCACTCACAGAGCTGCTGCTAATTTGCCCCCTCAGCTGCTGTGCCAGGGCAGGGAGAGGCTGAGCCATGCCCGTCCCTCTGGATGCAGAGAAAGGTCTCAGCATCCCCTCCCTGGCACTGAAAATCCTGCAGGAATGGGCCTCTCTGCCTTGTCCTGTGTGCCCCTCCCTTCAAACATCTGTTGGGAATACACAGTTTTCTATGTCTGTACTTGTCAACAATATACCGATAATAAATACAAGATAAGCAGTAAATAAATGAGGAAAATCTTCTCTTTTTTAGGTGTTACTCAAAGTTTAAAATGGGTTTGGGTGTGGTAACGTGTTCAAAACCCATCAGCTATTACAGCACACCCAATTAATGCTCAAATATTAAAATCCCTGTCTCCTGGAGCCCGTTTAACATTTCCACACCCATTTTTCTAGGGTCAAACAGTCCCAGAGCAAACCACGTTCCCCATGGAGCAAATGACAGCCCCGGTGTGCGTGAGGAGAGCAGGAAAGCGGGAATGACAGCCAGGGAGCTCCGGAATCCAAAAAGCAAGGCCACCGAGGGGCAAAACTGCATCCCCGCCAGCCTTGCTTTGTGGACTGGGCATTGTAAAAGCACGAGGAAGAGGCAGAAGCTAAACCAGGAGGAAGCAAGGATCATTAATTAACCGGCAATGCCGGGAATGCTGGCTAGCCCATACTTACTTTCGGTAGAGGTAGCTCTTGAAGCATTTGGTTTTCAAATTTAGATTTAGGCTGCAAGTTTAAAGTCATGCTTCGGCCGGCATGCATGGCTGAAACCCCTCCAGAGTGCAGCATGCCAAGGCTAACTGTGTGGTGTTTGTAAGCAGCGCTCTGAGTAGAGGAAACAACCACGGGACACATATGAACACACATGCTCAGAATTAAGTCTCACACATACATGGTTAAGTTCACAGAGTTTTAGTTTAAGCCAACAAACAGTACCGAGTATCAATAGCTCCTCCAGGCATGCACTGGTCACACAAAGCGAGTACATTGCTCCTCGTACAGAAAATGGGCACCAGAGAGGACTTCCACGCTGACAGCACATGAGGGGTGTTGGGGTCTGGAGTTCACACGGTACAAGTCTCGCTTTTGCAAAAACGGCCAGATTTGGGTTCGGCTGTGCAGCCAGAGGAAGATGGAGGAGCGAGCCCCGTGGGAGAGGGCTGTGCCCCATCCCGCTCCCTGGGAACCTGGCTGCCCACATGGGAGCAGCCGGGCACGGCGGGGACGGGGCCCTGTCCAGCAGGCAGCCCGGCCCGGCTCCTTGGAGCTCTGCACCCAGCAGGAACCACCTCACAGGGATTAGGGAGAAGCACCAGTGCCAGCCTTCCAGGGTTAAAGTATCCCTTCACACACGTTGTCAACTGAGTGTAAAGATATTCCTTAAAGCAACAACATCTGGCAAGTGTTTATTTCCACCAGGAAGGGCCCTGCTCGGGGTGCACTGGTTTCCCTGGGTAGGAGGCAGTTTCCAGTGGGTTTACACAGCACAAGGAAAAGAGCTGAAGGAGGAAAGCTCTTCAGCCTTGGAGCCCCTTTTTAAAGTTTCCCCATTTGATCCTTAAGGATAATTTAATATCGTCACATCAGAGCAACTGGAAGGTAAGGAGAATATTAACACCAAACTCAGGAAGCTCTAGCATAAAGCAGTATATGGACACATTTGGCAAGGACTTCTTATGCATTTCACCACAGGAATTTGTCACAACCACTTCAGATCGCGGAGTAAATCGGATTCATGGATTAGGCCATTAAATAGGTAATGACTGAATCATGCACTAAAGTACCCTTTGGATAGAAGGCAAATCAGTATAACTTCCTACAGCTAAAAGGAGTAATGATCACATTCCCATTAGAGCAGTGGCAGTGGATACCCAGGGGTATTTCTCAGTTACAGACACTTTTAAGCCCCCTGCACTAACAGTGACACCAGAGCTAAAATACATTTTATTACTTATTCTCTTTTTCCTTTATTCCCTTTTACTGCCAGGGCGTGCCCAGCACCTCTCCAAGCTCTCGGTCGTTACTGATGTGGTGGCCCCAGCAGCACTTCCATGGGCACGGGAGAACCTCAGGGTTCTTCCCAATTTTGGGCAGAGCTGCATGAGTCACCATCCCAGTGACGGGCACTGGGGCAGAGCCTCTGGATTTACCCAGGATCCAGAGTCTCCATCCCAGTGATGGGCACCAAGGGGTGGCACTGGGGCAGAGCCTTCTAGATTCATCCAGGACCCAGAGTCACCACCCCGGTGACTGTCCCGGGGGGCATCACCAGTGAGGAGCCTCTGGATTTACTGGGATCCCTCACTCCAGCCGAGCACCCCCAGGGCCCTCGGCAGGCCGGTCCCTCTGACACCACGGCAGGAATTTCATCCCTGGGAATTCTGGTGGTCACCACTGCACGTGCAAATCGTTTGACAGAGCGAAACACACAACTAAAGGCATTAATTGCAGAGAAATGCCAAACATACCCTGTCTAACCTTCTAGCTTCTATATGTCTAAGTAGCTGTTGTCTCCAGTCAGCGGGCATTTTAGCACAGCTCTCATTTCCCTTCCCAGGGGGAGGCCTCGGCTTTATATCACTGCTATCGGAAGGCTTGTCGCCATAGTTACCCAAGTTATAGTCTGACGGAATCTTTTCCAGCAGAGCTGCCATGGTGGGCCTCGCTGAGACCGGCCGCGTTTGGGCCGTGCCGTAGCTCTCTGTGCTGTAGCTTCGTGCGGACAAGGGCCTCCTTTGCGTGAGGTTTTTAACTGGGAAGCTCCCAGTCTGGGCTTTCACTTCCTGGTAGGAAGGGTGCTCGTCTTCGTAGCGCCCGTTGCGCTTGAGGAACTGGGCCTCGGGCACGGCCATGCTGCCCTGGCGCTCCGGGGCGCCGCGGAACGGGGCCCGGCCGTACCTGTCCGCCGGGGGCAGCTCCTGGGGCTCGCCCACCCTGCGGAACACGGACATCTCCGCCGAGCTGGCCAGCGAATCCGCCCTGCGCAGGAAGCCGGGGCGCGCGGCCGGGCCGGGGAACGGGGCGGCCGCCGGCTCCTCGCCCACCGAGGGCTGCGAGAAGGAGAACATGGGCTCCACGGGCGCGTAGCCGCGGTAGCCCCGCGGGCTCACCAGCTCCTGCGGCAGGCTCTTGGCCGGCTGGGGCAGGTACTCGGCGTTGAGCTGGAAGGGCGGCAGGAGCCGCTTGTCGGCCTGGAGCTCCACGGCGCCCTGGGGGTTGAAGCTTTGGTCGAACTGATAAACTTTCTTGGTGACCGACGCCTTGTGCTGTGGCTGCACCTTGACGCTGCCGTAGGTCAGCAGCTCGTCGTCCAGCATGGGCACGGACTGGCTGCGGGACATGCTCAGCACGCCGTGCTCCGGGCCCAGCAGCTTGTCCACCCGCTCGTGGGGGCCCACGGTGTCGTTCCCGGATGCATAGTTTTCCAGGGGGATGTTGTACACCTTGTACGCACCGATGTCGATCTCGTCGATGCTCTGCGACTTCTTAAACTTGTTCGTTTTTAAATCCCTCATCATCGGGGAGAGCCGCTCCGTGCTCTTGCTGATGGAGATGACGTTTTTTGAAGGGTCTGGGCGACAGTGCATATGGGAAAAGACGTTTGTGAGGCTCCTGTTAGCACTGGAGTCGTGATATTCCCACGGAATTCCTGGAGTGAAAGTGCTCGTCATTTCGGGAGACTCCTTGACGTGATCTTTCCGCTCGGGCAAAGGGCTGGTGTTGGGGGTGCTTTCCAGTTTGGAAGGAAAAGCTGTCCTGTCTTCAAAAGGACTGGGGGTTCTGGTCCAATTTTGCCAAGGATTGGGAGGAGGCACTTCAGAGTCGTGTGTGTTTCTGAGCACGGGCTGCTCCAGCTCCAGGGGGATCCCCACGATCCTGTCCTGCCGGATCAGCGGCCGGCGCCCGTGCGCGGAGGAGCTCCTGGATTTGGTGCTCAGCAGGGGGTTGGTGCTGGGGTTCTCTGCCGCGCTCTCCTCGGCCACGAATCCCGTGTTGTCGTAGTGGGAGCCGTCGTTCCAGCTGTCGGCGAAGGCGTCGCTCAGCGGGCGCCGCTCCGGGCGCGCCGGAACGCTCCCGGCCGGAGCCGCTTCCCGCTGGCTCAGCAATGGCTTGGTCTCCAGGGGCTGTGGGAACGACTGGGCCAGCCTGCAAAGACAAGAGAAGGGAACAAGATAAAATGTCCTCTATCCCAGCACATCAGCACTCATCATCCTTGGAAAGCAATTCAGCCTTCTCCCATCTATGCTCTGGCTTTGGGATCACACTGGGAGACTTCAGGGATTCTTATCGCGAAATATTCCAAGTTGGAAGGGCCCCACAAGGATCGCTGAGTCCAGGAATCAAACCTGCCCCCATGGTGTTTTTAGCACCAACTGAGCTACTCTCAGGCTGTTGGGAACTCCGTGGATGTCGTGCCGCTGGCACAGGAATGGTGGCAGCAGGTTTTTGCCCTGGAGCACAGACTCTGTCAGGACACACAGGGAGAAGCTAAGAAGTCACTCAAAGGCCTGGCTGGCTCCGTGCTGCGCTCCCAGAAATCCTGCTGAACAGATTTTCCTGCTGTAAAAATAATGGATGAGTGCGACAGAAGGTTTTCCCCACTTTTTAACCAGAGATACCTGAGGCAGTTTGTGCCTGTTTTCATCCAGCTCTTTAACAGGGCAGAGCTGTGGATGAAACAAACGTGAGGGGATTTAGGGCAGGCACAGAGAGGACAGGCTGGTCCTGGAATGTTTCCAGAGCAGGTTATGGCTTTCCAAGAACCCTTCTGGAGGTCCAGGGCAGAGGGAGCGGGACAGCAGTAATGGGACACCAACTGCACCAGCTGCAGCCCCATCTCCAGGAGCTTTAATGCCTGGAGATGGCACAGAGCCGAACCACCAGCTGTGGGATTACTGCTGTTTATGGAATATGGAGGGTGGCCAGCTCTGCACAGCCAACGTGGGATAAAAACGTGGATTTTTTTTAAAACCCAAACGCCCTGACAGGGTCACTCGGAGGGCCCAGACAGGACAAATTGCAAGCAGAAGCTGTGTCAGGAAAGATGTCACACCTGTTCCCCCACAAAGAGTTATTCACTGCTTCTTTAGCCGTGGTCTGCAGGGAGCCCATTTTTACGTGCGCGTTGGAGGACCCTGAGGAAGCCTGGGAAGGGGAATAGTCTGAGTAAGTGCCTGAGGAAACGCTGTTATTCAGACAATGGATCTTATCTGCTTCAGACTCATCTGTCGACTCTGAAACAAAACACAGCAAACGCCTTCAGGGGGTGGCACTGGGGAGCGAAACGCCAGAAAAACACATTTTAAAGTTAAAACTATGGATTATATTGATACGTGCACAAACATCCGCGGGCTATGGTTTACAACCAGAGGTGGAACATCCCCATCACACGGTTTCATCTCAAAGGCTGTAAATCCGTCAGTACCTTTCTTGTCTTTACCCAGCAGGACGAGTTTGGGGGGGTACAGCGGCGTCTCGGGCATGGAAGGACGGAGCTCCCCTATCCTCATCTCACTGCCAGGATGTCCAAAGGCATCCTGAGGGACACAACAACGCAGAGTGAACACAGGGAACGCAAACACTTCCAACTGCAGCACACAAACAGTCCACAGCCTTCTCCTCACGATCATTAAAACACCCCAAACCCACCATGCGGGCAGCGCTGATGGTGCTGGTTTGTCAGCAGAGAGTTCTAATTAATCCCACACAAATCCTCCTCAAAATTAGGGGGATGTGCTCGTTCTGGAAGTGTGGACAAACCAGGTGGAACATGCAAGGTACACCAAGGCCGTGTAAACATTTTTGATGAAGTCAAGGTCACCAAAATGCCGCCAGTAGAAAGAAACAAACATAAATGGAGAGCAAACAATTGGTATTTCGGGAGGGAGGATTCCTCACTCAGTCATTTCTGGTGAGTCCTTCCAGAGATTCAGCTGTCCCTGGATCTGCACTTAATTAAAACGGCTTTGTCTCGAAGGAGTTTGTGGCTCCATGAGGATGATTTGGATTTAATAAAATTCTGCCTGAGAGTTCAGCACATCTGACCTTCACACAGGCCCTGCAACAGGACGTGTGCTGAAAATACCACCAGTTAGACTGGGGGAGGAAAGTGGGACTTGTTCTTAGAAAGAGATGTTTTAAATTAGGACGTGTAGGCCCCTAGGGGGGCTAGGAGGGAATTTTGGGGCCTTTCTGATCCCTGCAGAACACTCAGAGATGAGGAGGATGAGTGTCCTGGGGAGACAGGGGTGGGTGATACAGGAGGATCTCTGCACCCTGACAGGTTGTAAAGGTTCTCCGGGGAGTTTGGAGAGCGAGGGCAATAGGGAGAGACGTAATAATTAGAGAAACAATCTAAACTGGAGCACCCAAACCAAAGCCACCTTGCTAGAATGTAAAATGCTGCAATGTTTTAAAAATTTTCTTGTTTTTACTTACAGGGAGGAATTTTTCAGAGGTTTACTTGCCGTTAACTACTTCTTGTAGCGACAGAGATTTGTACAAGCATTTTTGCCATGTGATTTATCCTTGGAGGATTTAATCCTGTTTACCCCAGAGCTATTTCAATCCCTCTGTATTTGATGTTCTCCTGGAGGCAGGACCTTCCCAGAAGAGCCATCCTCAGTTTAACCAGCGCCCTCAGGGCTGATGCTTAGGGCAGCCCAGTTCCGTGGTGGTTCCCACACGGAGCGATCCAGTCCAGCCTTCCCTTCCCCATGCAGAGGATTTCCCTGGGGTTCCACACGTGCCCGGTGACCCCCACCAGCCAAACCCCAGTGCAGCACAGCCCCTTCCCAGTGCAGTGGGATGAACTGGTGGAAGCCCCACGGCTGTGGGCAGTCCGAGTGCAGCGCAGTGCAGAGGGTGAAGTTCTCCACCTGAGCAGCCCTGGTTGTACCTCTGAGCTTTGGGCTTTGTCCTCCCTGCCCGGGCCTTCCAGAGGCGATTTCGGGGTGGTCTCAGGGTCAGGCAGGGGGCTCTTGGGGGGTTCTTTGGTTTCTTTATCTTGGACCTGGAATCCCAATATTGTGCCGTGAAGCTTCTAGGAGTTTTAAGTTTAAACTGCCCCCCTTGCCGTAAGAGAGGGAGACCCAGCAGTTCCATTTTTGACAAGACGGTGAATTCCAGGTGCGTGAAGTTCCCTATTTTATAGCATTTTCCTTTACTTTTTATCCCCCAGCCCCGTTATTCCAACACAAACCAAAGCACTTTTGAAAGAACTACTGTGGCATTTGTGAATCTGCCATGAATACGTGAAATACGCTGTAAAAACCCCAAATCATATTCCATTTAATTCCGCTCTCTTGAAGAGGACCTTTTTCTTACAAGCTCAAGAACAAAAAGGTCACTAATAGGAAGAAAATTGCAAGGAGGAAGGGAAGAGAGGAATGTGTTGAGTCAGGATTTATTTCTCAGGATTAACTGGAGAAGGATACAGGAATAGGGCAGAGAACTGTGGTGAGGAGAAAATACATGGTACAAACCATTCCAACAACGGGCAAGAGAAGTATCACCAAATGTTCAGGCTGAGGACACAAGAATATTAAATTATAATCCGGAAGGACAGAATTTTTGGAGTGACCAGACTCCTGGAATCTGCTTGGAGCAGCCCAGGGCTCTGAGAAGGGATGAGGCAGAGGAAATGTGAGATCTTCTCAATCCAAACACATCAAGAACATGAATTATAAAGACCTGACTTGCTGATTTTGATATTCCTCATTGTTTCTCATGGAAAGGCAGCACAAGTCCCTAAATAATCCCAAACTCCTCTTTGGCCAAAACTCGCATCTTTCAAAAAGAATTGGAATGATGAAGAAGTTTTTTTTTAAATTGATGATTATTCAAGACATTGTTTGCTTGTTGTGAATGAAGGCGAAGGATGGTACAGAGGATTCGAAATGCAGCTCCTCATTCAGTTCCTCATTCCAGATGCTCCCTTTCATTATTTAGAAACAGTTTCTGAAGAGACACGTGCAAATTAATTGCAGGGAAAGCCAAAAGAGATCAGAAACCAGCTGATCTGAGGATGGGAAGTGAGCATTGCACCTGAAATTCAATTACCTGGGATCAGAAACTGCCTTCAGCCTTTAGCTGCATCACAAGACACCTGCAATTTCAAAGTGTACTTTAACTCGAGGCTTGAGTTCGTCTGCTAATTATCTGCAAAGCAAATGGAGCTTAATTATGTTTTATTTAATGGGTTACAACTGAAATCAGGCCAGTATTGTCCACAAAACCATTCGCACTTTGCCTACACTTTCCATGTGTTTTATCCTCGTGCAGGAAGCCAAGGAGAGGGAAACGTATCTGCACCACCCTGATTAGAGCCAAAACCCCCTCCTGGTGTCTGGGAAGGACAAGAACATCCCTTTTCCTTTCTTTAGCTGCTGGAATAGTTGTGGCACCGGTCTTGACTCCGTCCCGGGGAAATGAAAACCCGAAAAATCCCCCCCTCTCCACCCTTACAACCCAGAAGGCGAAATGTCCTCCTCGCTGGCACGCGGGAGCAGGGGGAGCTCCCACTCTTGCTTTGGGAGGGAACGAGGCAGGGAACTGCAATCCCGTTATCTCGCGGCACTTCAGGAGCCACCCCGGGCTCTGGCTGCGTTCAGCTCTTCTTGCAGGGTTTTGTGAGGCTCCTGTGTCTCCGCACACACCCGGGCTGTCTCCACAGCAGCACGCCAGAGCCACTGGTGCTCACGGCGTGGCTGCCATCTCCTGCTTCCCCCTGGAATGGGGATGGATTCCCTGGCTCTGCCAGCTCCCAGGACACTGCTGGGGCTCAGCTCTCTGGGATGTTGGTGTTTTCATTGAAAAATTCAACTCTATTTTAACAAATATTAACAAATATTTTTGTTTCTGGAGATCGTGTCAGCAGCCACAGCCACAGGACCAAACACCTAAAACCTCTGCCAGGCCATGTGGATCAAATTCCAGATGGAAGCACGCAGGGATAATTAAGACCCACAGAAAGCTGTTGAGACTATCCAAGTTCAAACGATAGATAATACAAAATAAATTCTATATATTCAGCAACAAGAGCAGAATGTCAAGACTCGTGGCCTAAGTCACCAGCTGGTTCAAGGACCAGATTTACAGAGTGAGAATTTAATGGGTCAAAAGGAATAATGGTGGAACTGAAGATTTCGGATTTAGATGAAAACATGAGTGATCTAATTTAAATATTTTAGCTGAAATTCAATATTTAACTTCAATATTTTAGTCCCAATCGAAATCGTGCCTAGAGCTGAAGTTTTCTGAAGCCAACTTGAAGAGAAAACTTTGGGGGGTTGTTTTTTTGAGGAATGAAAATGTTTAGCTGCAAATAAAAGCGCTGAGAGAGCAGCTACAGCTGAATGTGTAATATTTGTGCCAAAGACCTGGAAAACCGAGGGAGAACAATTCCTGCACACAGGACAGGGGCATTTCAAGGACAAGGAGTTTATCACGATGTTCAGATAACAAAGGAGTGGAAAAGAAGGAAAGTATTTTTCCTCATTTATTTGTTTTCAGCGTGAAAGATTTGCTAAGATTTTCAGGAATGCTGGCATTCCTGCAGACCTCTCCAAGCTTTTAAACTCCCATGGGAAGGCATTTCCCTTGTTTCTGAGTGGTGCCTGCACAGAGGTTTGGTGGGGTAGATGACACCGAGCTCCAGCAGGACTGCAGGATTTAGGAATTTACCTTTTGGGGATTAATCCCAGGATGGAACTTTGTCCCTGTGCTTGGCAAACACTCCAGGAAGAGCTGGGCTCTGCAGCTCACTGGGAGTCACCACCCACGGCTGCTCCCTGCAGTGGAAGGAGCTCTCCTGCTGCCTTCATTAACTCTGGGCAGGGTTAATTGGACTCCTGCTCCTGGCAGGAATCCCAGGAGCAGAGCACGGCAGGGCCAGACAGAACCAAGTGGTCTTTGAGAGATTAAATGGGCTGGGGTGGAAATGGTGCCTGGGCCCATCCTCCTGTCACGCGCCGGTCTCACATCACTGCTCTTCAACAGAGTGCTGGGATAAATCCACAGCAAAATTCCCATCTAGGCAGATTTCAGCCCAAAAGTTCTGCAGCGCTGGGAAAAACGGCAACTCAGTCTAAAACTGGATGCGACCCTGCAACTCAGCACGAAACTTTACAGGTGGAACAAGGAACTCTCGGGTCTGAGGCTCCCAGCGCATCGGAACATCAACCGATAGTTCAAAACCCTCAAAAAAGAGTCTGGAATTCTGGAGAGGAACAAGGATCCTTTACAGTACCTCCACGGAGATCTCCTTGGGGGTCAGGGGCCACTTGTGCTCGTACTTGTCCTTCCCGGTGGGGTCACTGTTGGCAGCTGGGGCCGAGTTCTCGGGCCGCACTCCCAGGCTGGGTTTGCTCACCAGGTTTTGCACAGATTTCACCATGTTCTTTAAATCCTCGGGGTATGGAGTGGGGTAACGTTTGAGGTTTATCTCAACCTGAACAGTGATAAAACGGTGAAGTAAAATTAGGAGTGAAAGCAGAAATACGGAATGCAAACAGAGTGCAAAGCAAAGCCTGGTTACAGTACTGGGCTGAGGGCACTTTCCTCATGGTTTGGTTGATCTCCTCGAGGAGTTCGAGGAGTTCAGGAGTGCAATTTGCTCATTCCCCGTTTGTCAGCCTGGAATGGAATCCCAGTGACACAAAACAAGGGGAGGGAATGGCTCCCCACGAGCCCGTCCCTCAGCCGGGGAGGGCCTGGGTAGCGCCGCGCTTTGGCTGACACGTTCCATCACGCTTTCCCAAGCAATCCTGCTGTAAACGCAGAGCTCATTCAGCCACGCTCCGTGCACTCAATTAATCTGAATTATGGATGGCAGCTGAGAGCAGGATCTGATCCTCTGGGAGCCCCTTGCTCGTGGAGATGGAAAACGTTCACACACACCCGGGTGTCTCTGACTCTTCCCTGGCACAGGAAAACACACCCAAAGCTCTCCGGAGAGTCCCCAGGGCCTGACTGAGCTTTAGCTGACTGACAGACCCACGGATTTCCTGGAAAACCCCACATCTGAAGTTCCCAAGTTTCCCAGAGCGTGTCAGGCTAACGAGGCTGGAAAACGTCGAATTCCTCCTGGTGAGAAAGGATCTGGAATTCAGCACACAGCAGCTTTTTCCTCATGATGTAGCTGAGCTGACAAAGGAGCTGATTTTAACAGCTCCCCGCCAGAGCTGCTGGATTCAAATTCCCAACGAGTAGGAAAAATGCAATTTGGGTTCAGCTGAAAATGGTCTGTCCATAGGAGTATTTCTGAGGCAAAGGCATGATTGATTTGGTAAATAAAACTGTATCAAGTGCTGGCATACAGATCTGAACCAGGAGAGAATAAACATCGCAGAACAGAAGAGAAAATGTTCAAATCCGTGAGTGGGATGTCACTTTTAATAAAGAATTCCAACAGAAAAAGACAAATTAAGTCTGGAAAGCAGCACTAAAGCTCTGCTTCAATTATGGTTGAATGAAATCATGTTTGGGGGTGGCCTAATGAGGCACTTGGTGTCTCCCAGAGCTCAGGCTGTGGTTTAAGGGCAAGGGCTGAGCCAGGCAGGGCTGAGAGCCAAGGCACAGAGCAAATCCTCAGGAACTCCAGCCAGGGAGAAGGAACTGGAGGCCTGGGATGAGACGGACAATCCCAGGCAGGGATTTCAGCAGGAGTTTCAGTCCCTGGGAGTGTTCATATGAAACAGCCAAACTCCTGCAGCTGTGGGGGGGGACAGCACTGGGATGCAGATTTTTCCCCCACTGATCCAGACCCATCATCCCAGAGGAAATCTCTATTCCCTGCCAATCCCTTTCCGGTGCTACATCAAAGGCAGCCTGACCGCGAAGAGAGAACTTTCAAAATCCTTGATGGAAAAAAGTTATTGAACAATCCCAATTACCTGGGATTTATTTTAACATCTGCCTGGCTGAAAGTTCAGTTTGATGAGAGATAAAAAGTGAAAACTTCTGCTGTTATAAAATGCTGCAGTGTTGGTGGTTACTGCCTGTTGAGAATTTAAATTTATTTAAATTAATCCCTTAAAGGTCTGGTGAAACTGCTAAAAATGCTCATGCTGGAACCTCCAGCCATGTCACCCCCGGGTAAAATTCTGATAGCAAGTGGTGGAACAACAGAAAACTTTCCCAGATGCTGTTTTCCATGCATGACCCATAAACCTGCAATTCATCCAGGGTAAAATTCCACTTTAATCTATTTCTTGTGAGGTGAAGGCTGCTTTTGGCTTCATTTTCTGTTTCACTAAAGCAGCAGAGTCCATTAGCTCTGGGCACAGGAGCTGGAGAAAAATTCCCAACTGGGAAACATATTGGAAAGAAAAATCAAGAATTTCCACCGAGTTTTAAATGGAATGTTAAATTGCTATTGACAAGAGAACTGTTAATTTTAGAAGAAAAATGTGATTTAAATCTCCTCAGATGATTTTATTTCTGACCCTGCATTTTACCTTGGGTGTTCTACCACAGTTAGAAATCTGCAGGGCTGAAGTGTGGGATAATTCCTTCGTATTATTCAAGAAAGAGACATTTTCGTGCCATGTAAAGACTGACAGGTTTGAAAATATCCTCCTGACAATGCAGCTGATTGAGGGATTGATGGAGAACTCTGCAATGACATTAATTTCACAAAACTGGGGGAGGAAATTCATGTTTGAACTTCATTTTTTTACAAGAGATGCCCTCTCCACTGCACATTCCATGAGGCTACAAAGACCTCCTTGACTTCTACCTTGAGAGGAATGTGGAATCCCCCATGGGATTCAAATATTCCTAAAAAAGCAGTGGCTGGACAGTAATTCTGTCTCCCGAGAGAGAGTTAATTCCCTTTAAAACACAAATCCAGTCCAGCTCAAGACCTGCATATTGAACCCTGTCCATAATAA
Source organism: Callaeas wilsoni (assembly GCA_013398955.1). NCBI lineage: Eukaryota > Metazoa > Chordata > Aves > Passeriformes > Callaeidae > Callaeas > Callaeas wilsoni. Next base: position 45,256 of record VWPU01009731.1, on the reverse strand, counting down.
GTGAATCCCAGAATAAACCCAGCAGAACTTACCTTAACTTTCCCTGGATTTTCCTCCTCTTCCTTCTTGTCTTCGAATTCAAAGGCCACAGTCATTCGCTGCTGCCTCTGCTCCTCCCACAGAGTGGGGTTGAAGCTGTCACTGTCTGACTGGAAATCTGCAGGGGGTTGGAAAGGGAGATGGGAATGGTCCAAACAGACTTTTCCTGGCTGCTCACTTGGGTGATTGTTTGAAAGTCTGAGGGGGACACTGGGAACTGAGGAACCATTCCAGAGCTAGGAAGAAATCTGGGATGAGAGTGGTGAAGGGTTTGGGGCAGCCTTGGACACTGGGAACTGAGGAACCATTGCAGAGTTATGAATAAAAATGGGATGAGAGTGGTGGGAAGCACCACCAGGGTTTGGACACTGGGAACTGAGGAACCATTCTGGGGTTATGAATAAAAATGGGATGAGAGTGGTGGGAAGCACCACAAGGGTTTGGGGCAGCCCTGGACACTGGGAACTGAGAAACCGTTCCAGAGTTAGGAATAAAAATGGGATGAGGGTGGAGGGAAGCACCACCAGGGTTTGGGGCAGTCCTGGACACTGGGAACTGAGAAACCGTTCCAGAGTTAGGAATAAAAATGGGATGAGGGTGGAGGGAAGCACCACCAGGGTGTGGGGCAGTCCTGGACACCGGGAACTGAGAAACTATTCCAGAGTTAGGAAGAAATCTGGGATGAGAGTGGTGGAGGGTTTGGGGCAGCCCTGGACACTGGGAACTGAGAAACTATTCCAGAGTTAGGAAGAGATCTGGGATGAGAGTGGTGGAGGGTTTGGGGCAGCCTTGGACAATGGGAAGTGAGAAATCATTTCAGAGTTAGGAAGAAATGTGGGATGAGAGTGGTGGAAAGCACCAGCAGCATTTGGGGCAGCCCTGGAGCAGAGGGGGAGTGTGAAAACTCCAGTTTAATGGAGCTGTGGGAGGAGGAAAGCCTCAATCCAGCAAGGTTTGGGAGCCCTGCGCCCCCACACCGTGGGGCTGGACATTCCCAGCTCCCGGCCGGAGCTGACAATTCCTGGTGTGTGCACACCCAGAGCCGGGCTCAGACTGCTCCTACAGAGCCCCTCTGGAAATAAAAGGGGTTCAGAAAACGTCGGTCTGGAAATGCAAACCAGAAAAGGTCAGTCTGGGAATAACAGGATTCCTCCGTGTGGGATGTCCCTGTGGCCTTGGAATGTCAGTGGAGCCACGGCTGAACCTTCCTTTCCCTCCCTCTGGAATTCCCTGCCCTCTCCAAAGAGGGAGCTGCTGGAATTTTACCTTCATCACTGCGGGGCTGCTGGGGGAACATGTAGTTGGTGAGCACGCGCTGCTTGGTCTCGGGGTGCGCCTCCGTCTGCAGCGGGATCAGAGCCTTGGACTGCAGGGAACAGGAAAACAGCTCCGTTAACTGCTGGGAACGGGACCGCGTTCAGCCTCCCCTGCACAGGGAGCGCAGGGCTGGCTGCAGTTCTGCAGGAAAACAAACTCCCTGTGGACCGGGAGGAGCGTGGGGCCTCCTCTCCTGTGGATGCTGAAATGCCGTTAGCAGGGAAATTTTCTCTCCTTGCATTCATTCTGTGAGAACTTTTCCTTTGCTGTGTCAGCTATGTAAACAATAGATAGGGTTTTTGTAAATAGCATTCACATCTGGTATCTTCTGACCTCGTGTACATTATTTTAGGTAAAAACATTTCTACGTGGGTGTCTGAGACTTTGACCAATCACCCTAGGAGAAGTGTGAGCACTGTTCAATTGCTTTATGGAACTAGAATATATAAATGGTATTGTAAATTTAATAAACAATTCATTCCTCGCTCTGACTCCTGCCTCGCTGCAGCTCTGAACCCCTGCCTGGAAGCCCACACTCTCCCATTCCTCACTTCTGCGATTCCCGTCATTCCCGGAACTGAACATCGGGAATCCTGCCCAGGTGCTCCAAGGGAAAAGGATCAAGGCACAAACCTGGCACTGCACTCTTAAACACCCCTTGGGGTGTCTTTTAAGGCAGGCCTAACAAAGAGTTAATTAACGAGGAGGAGTAAATTCCTGGTGGTTTTCAGTTCACCTGGGAGCAAACCTGGTGCGAGACACTGCGGAACTTCCATGGAGCATTCCCTGAGAATTCCTGCCGTGTTTGACTTCAGCTGGGGATGTTTGGTCACTGCTTTGCTCTAAGCTTGATCCAGGAGCGACTGTCACAGCCCAGAGAATGGAAATCAATCCGTGCTGTGCCACGGGAAAGTCAAAACGCTGGAAAATGTTGTGTATTTAAAGGGCTGGGGGTGTTCTGTGCCTGGGCTGCACAGCCAGGCAATGCTAATTTTTAAAATGGAAATCAGAGGGAAAAAAACCCCCAAGAATCCTCATTTAACACATTAAAATTTAATCATAATTTTCTATTACCCCCCCCCTTTCAGCTTTCACATTTTTGGCTCGGCTCTAAAACTAAATGTACATTTCAGACTTATTTTAGGGCTCAGCTGCTGCTGGAACCGTTGCATTTCTCAGGGTTCTCTGTTGCATAATTCGGTTTAAAATAGAATCCCAAAGAATATCTGCTCTAAACCAAAACCCTGGAACAAAGAAAGGCCCCCTCATCTTTCAGAGGCACAGAAATGAGTTTTCTCCAAAGCAAGACCCACAGTCCTTGTGCATCTCTGACTTGTTTGAACTCTCCCTGACTGCAGCTGAGTTCAAAACACGCAGGGGTGGGAGAATGGATGGGAAAAGGGAAGAGGAAGCCAAGGATAGAGGAGCAGATGGAGCAAAGGGTGGGACGGGATAATAACGAGTTTGGGAACGAACATCTTGAATTTCTACTTCAAAAATGCTCCCTTGCTACTTTCACCCTTTATTTACTACGTTGGTAAGGAGGCAGAAGCTGATCCCGGTAAAATCAATCCCACAAAGGTGATTTTTCCACGGTGAAAAATGACACCCAGCAGGATTTATGGCTGGATATGGAAATCTACAGCTGGGCTGGGAGCAAACCCTTCCAAAATTCTTCTGAATCTTGTATTAAGTGACAGGGTTCATTTACAGCCCTGGCTACAACCCCTTTCCTAAGGAAAATGGGAATATTGAAAGGCATTACCTGGTTGTCAGAAAGCCACAAGGCTGCCAGTTCTTTGAGCTTGGTAAAAGTGAAGGGCAAATTCTTCAGTCTGTAAAGGAGAATATTGGGACAAGGTGAATCCTTCCTTTCCAAAATCATTTATTTACAGCTTTGTGTGCAGCATGTTTATCTTGATCACACTGAAATGGCTAAAGTGTCACTGCTTTTAAAAATCAGTTTTTCTAAAATGCAATATTTTATCAATATTCCACTTATTATCATCATTATTATCATTAATTTGATCAATATTCCACATTAAGGGTTCTATTTGGAAAGTAGAACTGCTGACATCACATCCTTTGGTACTGAGGAGAGGCTGACATTTTCCGTTGGCTATAATGTAATAAAATTGCACTTTTAAAACAGAAAAAAGAAAAAGTCTCGGTCCCAGGGAGGTTTAGAGGAATCTCAGTGTCACTCACAGAGCTCTCTTTATTGGGCACTGGAAGTTTGGAACAGAAACGTTTCAAGATGATGGAAAACTCATTTTTGTCGGAATGTCAGACCAAAAATTAAAATAATATAAATATTCATAGTGAATCTAAATGACAAAATTAAATGGAGCAGGGAAAAAAATTAGCATTTTAATGAGACATTTAAACACAGTTTCCTAAAAGGGATCTGAGAGTGGGAATGGGAATGGATGGCGGGATATTTTTGGAATCTTCATTGATGTTTTTTCCCATAACACCTTCTGAACAGCGTGTTTTTATAGAATCATGGAGTCCAGGAATGATTTGGGTGGGGAGAGACCTTAAATCCCATCCCATTCCCATGTTCCGTGGCAGGGACACCTCCCACGGTCCCAGGGTGCTGCGAGCCCCATCCATGGCCTTGGGCACTGCCAGGGATCCAGGGGCAGCCACGGCAAATCCGGGAATTCTCTTCCAGGGCCTCCCCACCCTCACATCCAAGAATTCCTTCCCAATATCCCACCTCACCCTGCTCTTTCCCAGCACATGGCCTGGCTCAGCCATGGACTGAGGCTCTCCCAGCTTTTGGGAGCTGAAGGATCTGGGAAGAACTGGAGCGACCAAAGGAGCGTCAGCAAAACCAAATCCTAAATGGGACGCGGGGAAAATCGGGGGGAAAAGCCCTTTTGTGCCAGACTCAGACCCTGCATCCCATGGAGGTGATTCCCACCTCTCTGGGCACCTCAGGATGCAGCAGCTGGAACACGAAAGTCAGGACCAGACCGAAAGCTGTCTCTGGGGGGCACTGGGATGCTCCAGGGAACTCGGAGCTGGGAATCAAAGGGAGTAGCAGAAGTGGCCACAGCCCTTGGAGCCGATGTGGGACGAGGCCATTCCACACTGGTTTTCCAACTCCAAACCCAACCGAATCACAGAACTCTGCATTTTTCATTTGCTCTGCCAAGACCCCTGGATACAACTTTTAAACATCAAAAAAGGCCCGGTTTTAAAGAGCCTCTGAAAGAAAACAAATTTGAGATCAAAGATGAGGAGCACCCAAAATCATCACTGGGCTTAGAATATTTCCACCCAAGCCAGGTCTCAGCCTCTTTTTCTGACACAATTTTTGTTTTTTTTTTTCCTTTTAAAATTGTGTCTTGCAGGAAAAATTCTCCTTCATCTGTAACAACACACGTGCCAACACCCTGACTCAGGAAAAACTCCATTTCCAAGGGAATTTGCTTTGTCCTCACTTCAAAACACGGCCCTGATCCCTGGCACTCACCCTGCAGTAGTTTGAGCATCAAGATAAATACAGAAATGTGGCTGCATCCGTGAAAAAAAGGTCAACCACAGCTACAGAGGGTTGTTGTTGTTATTGTTATTATTATTATTGTTGTTATTATTATTATTATTATTATTATTATTATGGCTTTCCACAAACTGCAGCTCAGATCCTATCTGGGATCAATCAGTGCTGATTCCAAAACCCAGTCCCACCATTCCCACTCCTCTGAAGGCAAAACTGCTCATCACTAATTAAAAAAGGTGATTAAGCTGCACCTCTTCCATTAATTGAAGAGACCATGGAGTGTCCAGGCAGAGATGGCCATTCCTGGCTGAGCAGTTGAGCAGCTTCAGTGCTGGAATGCTGGAATTTCTCACTGGGTGGTTTGGGAATTTCCAGTGGGATTGTTTTTATGAATCTGAGGGAAGATGTATTCACAGTTCTGGATGAAACTTTAATTGGTGCAGAGAGAGTTAATTAAGGAAAAGGCCAAACTAAATTAAGTTACAACTCTAAGGCAACCTGCGTTGTCCCAAAATGCCTTGTTCTTCCCAGGGCTGGGATTTTCCTGGATCAACAACTTGCCCAGGGAACTGGAAACAGGACTGGGAATGGGACTGGGAGCAGCACATCCCCAGAGCCTGCACCCCACATGGGTAAATGCCAAACTTTAAAGCTTAACAATACAAATATTTCCTTTAATGTAAGGCCTGGTTGATTTTTCAGGAAAACCACGATCCACAGGAATAGCCTGGAAAAGCAGAACTGCCTGTGTTGTTTTTACAGTGTTGAATTTTCACATGGAAAATGTTTTCTTGTGAGAAATAAAAAAAAAAAAAAGGAGACATTTCCCCTGAAGCTCCTCAGGTGAATAAACCCAAACTCATCCCAATTTTGGGGCGACATTCCTGAACCGAGGAATTCACAGCCAAGGAGGAGCGACGTGCCGGTGTCTGGAATGAGTGGTTTAGAGTAATTCCTGCCATTGCTAATCCCAGATTCCATCTTTCACACCACTTGTGATGTTCTTAAGGGCTAAACACTTCCAGAATGAGAGTATTATCCATGGAACTACAGAAAAGCCAGGAAGATGTCACTGATACTGTTTATATATGAGTAATACCAAATGTGGGAATTTGAGGGGTCTTAGTGGTCTTTGCTTTCATTGGGAGCCTCCTGACACACGGAATTTCAACTTCTTTTTCCCTGGTAATAATCCTCATTCTCATATTTCTGTAAAATAACCCACTGGGGTTTTTACAGGTACTAAATTTTGGGGCTGTTGTGCCCTAAGCTGCAGGCTCAGAGCATGGGAAGGGTTTCCCCTGGTTATTAATTTGAGCACAAAGAGCTTCCCAAACACCTGGGGAATATTCCTGGATCCATCGATCCACACATCACACTTCGGTGACACTCAGAGAGAATTTTCAAATAATAACCCAAGCAGGTAGAAGTTGATGACCCCAAGCAGAGTCACCAGATAAAGCCCTGAGAGTTGTCCTTTGTGCCAGTTCTCCAAGGGAAAATCCATAAAAACGGGGTTTGTGGGGCTTTAAAAGATCGGGATCCGCGGGAAGCAGCACCACGGCCGGGATCCGAGCCAGGAGCAATTCCCTCCTTGGGAAGGGGCAGTGGGGTGGGGTGAAATCCTGAAATCCTGATTCCTGGCCGGGAGAAGGAAGGGGCACAGGGAACAGAAGTTTTGCGGATGGATGGTGAGGTCTGAGGAGCTTTCCTGACTGTGGGATTCCTGACGGGTTGTGACCCCAGAAGCACAAACAGAAAGGGGAGGTTCTCTCAGCCCCTTAAGAACAGGAACGGAGAATTCACTCAGGGTTTTAGGAACGGGAAGGGGGAATTCACTCACCTCTTTAGGAATAGAACAGGGGGTTTCTGTCAGCCCTTTAAGAACAGAAAAGGGGGAATTGACTCACCTCTTTAAGAACAGAAAAGGGGAGTTTCAGCTCTTTGAGAACAGAAAGAGGGGGTTTCTCTCAGCTCTTTAAGAACAGTAAAGGGGGAGTTTCTGTCAGCCCTTTAAGAACAGAAAGTGGGAGTTTCTCTCAGCCCTTTAAGAACAGAAAAGGGGGTTTCTCTCAGCCCTTTAAGAACAGAAAAGGGGGTTTCTCTCAGCCCTTTAAGAACAGAAAAGGGGGATTTCACTCACCTCTTTAAGAACAGAAAAGGAGAGTTTCAGCCCTTTGAGAACAGAAAGAGAGGCTTTCTGTCAACTCTTTAAGAACAGAACAGGGGGGTTTCTCTCAGCCCTTTAAGAACAGGAAGGGGGTTTCTCTCATTCCTTCAAGAGCAGAAAGTCGGGTTCTCTCAGCCCTTTAAGAACAGAAAGTGGGGATTCTCTCAGCCCTTTAAGAACAGAACAGGGGGTTTCTCTCAGCCCTTTAAGAACAGAAAGTGGAGGTTCTCTCAGCCCTTCAAGAACAGAAAGTGGGAGTTCTCTCAGCCCTTTAAGAACAATCTGGAACTAAAAGAAAGGTCACTTACCAGTAACCGAGGCTCTGTGGGAAGTGTAGCCCAAATGAACTTTTCTAACAATTCTACCTCTCAATCACAGGGCTCAGACCTGGAAGGACTCTGAGGAGAGAGGAGAAGCAGATGGGAGACAAGGTGTTTGTGGCTACCCATGGACAGGGACACCGGTTACTGGTAAGGAATTTGGGATTTCCAGACTCCCACGAGCGCCTGAGGCCGAGCAGCCACCACTGGGAGAAATTCGGGATGAGCTGGAGCTCCCAGAGCTTCCACGGGGCTGCACCTGCACAAACACCTCACCACAGCCACCTCTGGCAGCTCCAGAACCAACGGGGGCAGGATGGATCCCATGGGAGACAAAGCTCCCGGACTGACCGGAGCTGGGCAGCTCCAGGGAAACCCCACCTCGTTCATGATCCGGGATCCAGGATCCAACCCCTGCTGGCTCTGCTGGGCAGGGCCAAGAGAATCCTGCATTTCACAGAGCCAAGAGAATCCTGCATTTCCCAGAGCCGGCTGGGTTGGAAAGCTTTGGATGTGGGACTCCAAAAGGAGAGGGGACTCCCAGGTGTGGAGATGAGAAGTTTGGATACAGTTTAGAGGGCGTGGCACGGGGAAGGAAAGCTGCAGGCATTGCCCTGGGTTAAGTGGAATTCTAACATGGATGTTTGATGGAAGTCCTGAAATTCAAAGGGCTTCTGGCCAGGTAAGATCAGCAAGTCCCAGCATCCAGGGATGAGGAGAAGACAAGGGACAGAGTGAAGGTCTGTAGTGTGCGAGACCAGAGATCCAAAATGCGCCAGAGAAGGACTCAAACACTGATTTTCCCTGAGCAAAATGGAATCTGGGATTCCCATTAGCCCCAGTTCCAAAATTCAGCAGAGATGGGCTCGAACTCTGCCCCCTCCCTGAGCAAAACGGAATTTGGGATTCCTGTCAGCCCCGGTGGCAAGGAGCTCTGTGCCGGGTTTGCCTCCTTTCTGGAACACATCCGGTTGGGATTTTGGCCCAGAGCTCCCAGACCGCTCCCGACTCTCAGCCCCAGAGGAGCTGCGGGGAAGGCAGGGCAGGGAGCGCTCCTCTGCCCCTCTGTCCATCCGTGTTTCCCTGGCGTTCCAAGAGCAGGCTGCACATCCCAGCTGGAAAGGGAGGCTCCAAGGGACCGGCGTCCCCGGCCCAGTGCCACCAGGAACGTGTCCAGAAGGGACGGTTTTGGTGGCACAAGGGCACCACGGACACCTGAGCAGCCCAGTTACCACTGGAGTCACTGGGATACAGGCAGGGACACCAGAGGACAATGGAGGCCCCATTTACAGTCACCAGGACTGAAATTTGGCACGTGGCAAAGCAGAAGGAGACGGCCCTGAGGTGTCACTCACTGGGAGGAGCCTGCAGCGGATGGATTCTCAATGGAAGAGTGTGTGCCCCTTGTAAAATTCCACATCCAGGGGGATGGATGGATCGGATGGATTCTCAATGGAAGAGTGTGTTCCCCTTGTAAANTGAAATTTGGCACGTGGCAAAGCAGAAGGAGACGGCCCTGAGGTGTCACTCACTGGGAGGAGCCTGCAGCGGATGGATTCTCAATGGAAGAGTGTGTTCCCCTTGTAAAATTCCACATCCATGGGGGTGGATGGATCGGATGGATCAGTGACAGTCACAGGGACAGAGCTTGTTCCCACAGCAAGGAAAATGATGTGCAGGGATGCTTGAGGAACTGGACACCTGCCTGGAGGCAGGAGGGACATGGAATCCTCTGTGGTGGCAGGAGGGGAGAGTCAGAAAGGACTGACCAGGTGAATTCCAAAAGATCCAGGAGATAATTGACGCAATCCATCCCTGTTTGTTACACAGCCCTGGGAGTAACGGATCGGTGCAAAGCTGGAGCTTTGCCCCCGCAGAGTTTGGGGTGAATGCAGGCTCAGCAGGGCCCGGGATAGGCTGAGGGATGAGGCACATCCCAGGAGCCAAAGCACCGATCCCGGGCTCCGGAACCGCCCGGCTGCTCTGCCCTGGGCCTGTGTCCCTTCTCCCAAGGGCTTGGAGGGGCACCCAGGGACAGAGCTCCTGGCATCTCCCTCCTCTGCCAGATCCAGGGAAGAGCAGCGGGGCAAAACCGCTGTGGGAACATGGGAATGTTCCCAGCAGGAAGTGGAGCCCCAGCTCTCTTTAGCATGAACGTGTGGGCTCATCCAAAGGAACAATGGGGATTGCCGGATGAAGGTGATGAAGGTGAAGATGGGAGCACGGAAAAGTAAAAAAAGCACTAAAAATCCAACATTAAGAAGGTATCCGAACTTAACCCAAATTCTTTGGTGCAGCATGTGGGAACTTTTTAGTTTCATTAAGGTGGGAAGTTCCATGGCAAAAGAATTATCCCAACATCTCAGCAAGGCAACGCTCGAACTCAGCCGGAGCCGAGAGCAATGGAGGAGGAAAGATTCGGAAAGATCCACTTCCCAAACCGCTCCAGAAAAGCAGAGGAGACAATTCCAGCAGGTTTAAAACAATTCAGCCAGGTTTAAGGGTTGAAGGTCTGGGATCTGGGCCACCAGACACCACGGAGGGGGAGTGGGAAGGGCACAGCTGCCACATCCCACCCCAAGGAACACCCCATGGAACACTCCATGGAACAGCACATCCCCCCCCACCGAACACCACACCCCATCCCATGGAACACCCCATGGAACACTCCATGGAACAGCACATCCCCCCCCACCGAACACCACACCCCATCCCATGGAACACCCCATGGAACAGCACCTCCCACCCCACGGGACACCACATCCCATCCCATGGCACACCCCATGGCACACCCCATGGAACAGCATCTCTCGNTCCATGGAACACCCCATGGAACACCCCATGGAACAGCATCTCCCACCCCATGGAACACCATATCCCATCCCATGGAACACCCCACAGAACAGCATATCCCACTCCATGGAACACGCCACGGAACACGCCATGGAACACGCCATGGAACACCCCATGGAACAGAATATCCCATCTCAAGGAACACCACATCCCGTCTCATGGAACACCTCATGGAACACCCCATGGAACAGCATCTCCCACCCCATGGAACACCACATCCCATCCCATGGAACACCCCGNACTCCAAGGAACATTCCATGGAAGAGCATATCCCATGCCAAGGAACACCATGTCCCACCCCATGGAACACCCCATGGAACAGCATATCCCACCCCATGGAACACCCCATAGAACAGCATATCCCACTCCAAGGAACACTCCATGGAAGACCATATCCCACTCCAAGGAGCACCACATCCCACCTCATGGAACACCCCATGGAACAGCACGTCCCACCCCACAGCACTGGGATGCTGGTCCCATAATCCCCTTCCACCCCAGTGGAAATCCCAATCCTCTCACAGCTGGGGAGAAGGGAGGAGGGGCAGGGAGCTGGAATTCTGCCGGAATCCAGGAAGGCTGGGAAGCCCTGCCTGCCCCTACCCCTGAGCCGCCCCCCATCCCACCTCAGCATCCCGGTCAGTCCCTGCACACCAGTGATGGCCCTGGAGCCAGCAGCAGACCTGGCTGGAAAATCACTGGAGAAAAAACGGCAAAAAACTCCCAAATGCTCCCCAACAGTTTCCTGCTTCCTCAGCTCAAACTCCCGGCACAATTCCAGGCTGCAGAAGGGGGCAGTGACCCCGCTCAGGGTGGTTTAACGTGCCAGGGAAGGCTCCCTGCATCCCTGAACTCCCAAGAAATCCTGGAGCAGCGCTGCCCTCTTGCCCCACCTCTCCCGCGTCTCCTCCTTTGTGCCCCCACAGGGCAGAGAAGGGACCAGCCTTGGGAACATCCACCTGGAAATCCGCTGGATTTGGGACACACAGGATGGATTTTGTGCCACACAACTGCAAGGCAGCACGGAATGGAACCCTGAATTAAGGAATTTTAAACAGCATTCCAAGGGGTTCTCCATGGCTTTGTATAATTTATAATTTATGTTCAGCCTGAATCTCAGCAATGAAACAGGGCTGGAAAATCCTTCCCTAATTTTTATCCAGCGTGGATGGTAATTCCTGGAGAGAAAATGGAATTCACTCCCCACATCCCGCACTGCCCAGCAGACCTGTGGCCATGCTGGAAATTACCACAGTCCTGGCACATCCACAGGGATAAATCTCATGGGAATTCGGTCTTTCCATGTGCCTGTGGCAGCACGGGGATCAATAAAAGCTCGTTTTAAGCATTTCGTTTCTCATTTAAGCACAGTCCTGTGCATAAGAACAAACGAATTTGGGGTTTGTCAAAAAAAATTCTGCTGAAGGAAATGAAAAATGATCCTTGGATTTCAGTGGATGCAGGATAACAAATTCCTGTTTCCTGCTTCCCTGGGTATCAGCTTTTTAACAATTAAATATTACAAACCTACAGACAATGTGAAAGCCAAATATCTCATTTTTTGCACGGAAGCAGCAGCAGATAATTTATAGAAATGGGTTTTAAATGGGTTTTAAGCAATTAAACCACACCAAGATCCAGATTTTTGCCTTATTCAGTTTTTCTGAAGTTTTCCTTTGGATGTCAAAGGAACTGAGACCAAACCATAAAGATTAAGAAAAAAAACAATCAAGGTTCTTTCCTTATAGTTTAAATAAACTGAATAATAATGATATTATTTTAAAACTAGGGTTCCAAAGATAATTTTTTATTTTAAAATGTATTTTGGAGAAATGTATCTTCACAAAGACCTCAAAGGAAAAGTTTAAATTTAAAAAAATAAATTCTTAAATTGTCTAAGAAAATAAATGCTGTGAACTGTACCTGTTATCACTCAGATTTAACACCCTCAGCTTCTGCATCTGGCCAATCTCATCGGGAAGAAATTCCAGTTTGTTGGAGCGCAGGGACATCACTGTCACGTTCTTACAGCTCCCAATCTGTGGGAATGAAAAAGCCAAAATGATGGAATCCCAGATTTGGGAATGTTTATTATCACTTTCCATGTCATGAGGTGGCTAAATTGGGTTTTACTGAAAGCCACAAAAGGCAGAAAATCCAGAATTCAATCAGAAAATGGCATTTTCCTGTTGGTAGGAACCTCAGGGAGTGCCTGGGGTTCCTCACCCTGCTCCTCACAGGGATATTCCCAGCTTTCCATGGCTTTACTGCTCAGTTTTACCGCCGAGTACCTCAGGAATATTTGCTCTTGCACATCACGACAATCCCACAAGCAATTGCCTGAACAGATAATCTGTCTGGCGGGGCAGGGGTGAACTCCTGGCTCCCACAGGACATGTCAGCCCGGAATTATCCATGGAATGGGCTCTCACTTCTCTGGGCAGCTCCGGGAGGAAGTTCTCGTCCACTGCCAGGGTGCGGAGGTTGTGCAGGTACCCAATGGTGGAGGGCAGAGACTCCAACTCGTTGCAGCTGCAGTCGAATTCCTCCAGCAAAGACAGGCTGGAATTGGAAAGCTCTCGTTAGTGGCTGTGCAGGGATCATCAAATGAGCAACCCCAAAGCTCTGCAAGTTCCAAAGCCCCACCAGCTGCGGGCAGCGGCCCTGAGAGGGAACATCCAGGGCAGATCTGCGGGGGCTGCCCCCGGATCCCCGGCAGTGCCCAAGGCCAGGCTGGACACTGGGGCTGGGAGCAGCCTGGGACAGTGGGAGCTGTCCCTGCCATGGCAGGGGGGCTCTGGGTGGGCTTTGGGGTCCCGCTGATGCCTCAGGATTTCAGCTTTTATATTTTTATATATCTGTAATCCTGCAGTTCTTTAGTGTGTAACTCTGAGCTCCACACAGAGTGTGAGCAGCTGCTTTTCCCGTTTTGGTCAGACACAACATGTCCTCTCCAGGCCTGAGAATCAAGGACACCTCACTGTGTCAGGCCCCGAGAAATGGAAACAAAAGTGAGATGGGGGGAGCAAACTGAGAGAATGGGGCTGCACTGCCTGAAGCTGGCAGTGGACAATTAACCTCTGATTGCAAATGGACAGAACTTGTATCTGTCCCAAAAACGTGTGGCTGTGTCCATCCTGGGTGCAGTCTCTGCGAGACTCCTGCTCTGCCCAAGGTGCGCCCTGGGAAGGCCTTTCCATAAATCCCTGCCCTTTATCCTTAACTCTGCCCAGCCTCTGCTCCAGGGCAACCTCTGCAAAGCATCAGCTCCCAACCCAAATCATCCCATGATTTCTATGATTTCCCTGGCAGAAGTCTATAATAGGACTTTTGGAACCCACTTTAGGGCCTGTTGGTCTGCCCACGTTATCATTCGGATTTTCTGAGATATTGAGGATATTTAAGAACATGAGGAAGGATTCCAAGTGCTTCAGACAGAGATCAGGGCAACTCCTATGGAATTGAGAATGTGACCTTTGGTAATCCAAAGAACACTTCCCAATGGGAATAAATGAATGTAATACTCATTATAGAGTGAGATACACAAATATACATATTAAATATATTGATCATAGACATATATTAAAATATTCTGAAGAAATACTTCCTGGCCTTCTTCTGAAACGAGACTGCAAATTAAAATTCTTCAAGTGAAAGTTGTGTGACCACCACAAGTGCCACCACCCAGCTCCTCTGTCCCCTTTGCTCCTCACACTCCGCCTCTTACTCTCAAGTACTTCAATCTGAGTAAGGTTGAATAACAGGCAGTTATTTCTTCCTAAAATTTCCCATCTCCCTGTCCACTGTCTTAGGGACTTATCAGAGGATTCTCTGTTTTTTTCCCAAATATTTCGGTGGATCTGATAAGAAGTTTAGCTCTGACAACACCTCCCACAGACCTTGCTCCGTGGGGCTCACAGGAGTCTCAACTGCAGGATTGGACCCTCACTCTGTATCTAATTTACCTTTATTCCAGTTTCTTAATTAAAAACCCATGAAACCAGGGACTGCTGTTCCTCCCAGGGAATCCTCAGAACTTCCCTCTAATTGCTGCACTCCAGCAGGCTGGGAAGCCAAAGGGATCAGGGAAGGAGTTCCTTGGAACACATCCACAGGCTCTGCCAGCTTCTGGCTGCAGCCTCCCTTTAAAACGGGCTCTGCATCCAGCACAATCCATTTCCAACCGCACACAGGAGGATTTCAGGGCAGGCAAAGGCTCAGTTGTTTCCCTGCTTCACGGGAAGTGAGGAAGCCCGATGGGAATGCTGTTAAACTGCAGGATGAACTGCAGGATGAGCGCGTTCCCCCTTTCCCTGCTGGTAACACACCCCGGACAGACACAGGCTGATGGGGAACTGCCACCGTCCCAATCCCTCAGGAGATCCGGCGCTCTGAGCTGCACCCACGGACGTTGCCCCGGCAGCGAAGGATGGCTTTATCAGAGCAGAATTTTATTGGGAAGGTGATGCCTGGCGCGGCCCTTCCCAGCCGTTTTCCTGCCTGCTGCCATCGGGAGATGGCACAATAAAAACAGCAAAGCCCCTGTGGAGCTGTGTGTTCCCTCTGTAACCGCTGAGGTGAAAGAGCTGCACTTCAGAACTGGATTTTCCGTCCCTCACGGATCATGGATCGGGCATGAAGGGAAGCTGACAGGAACGGCCGTAATTCTGACAGTGCTAATTTAGGTAAAATATCATTAACCTGGCCGTGCTGTCGGGATAAATCCCCATCATTCCTGACAGGTTTAAGGCAAGGCAGACACAAATCAGCTGCTGGTCAGTTGGGCACCCGCTGGAACGGCGCAGTTCATGGTCCAAGGAAAATGAGGAATTTTCTTAGAGAGGTGACTAGAGAGGTTCCTGGAGCAGGAGGAGTAATTCCAAGCCATCCGAGATCCATTTCCTACAGCCACAGCTGCCGTTCCCAACAGCCACAGCACCCAGGGAATGGCCAAAGCAGCCCAAATCCCAGCGGTCACCTCCAGGCACTGTTTGTCCAACATCAGGCAAAAGGAATTCTGCAGACCAGGGAATCCCAGAATCCCAAACTGGTTTGGGTTGGGAGGGACCCTAAAGCTCATCCACCTTCCACCATCCCAGCTCGCTCCAAGCCTTGCACAACTTCCAGGGACGGGGCAGCCACAGCTTCACCTGTGCCAGGCCCTCCCTGCCCTCTTCCTCCCAGTCACTGATCTCAGCTCTTCCAGTTCAGAGCCACTCCCTCTGGTTCCAGCACTCCGGATCCTGCTAAAACCCGGGAATGCCGGTCTGCTCCGGCGTTTGCAGCACCTGGCACAGACCGGACCCGTGCCCCAAACTGTGGGTCCCCAATTCCCCCGGCGCCTCCCCACCCACCCAGGTCCCACGGGGAACACCTCCAGCCTTTGGCTCCGTCAGTGGATTAACGGGAATCGCTGACGGTGTGTGGAATGTTTGGTTAAGCTGGGCCTTTCGTGCGCTCTGAGAGCCACCACGGCCTCGTCCTGTGAACAGAAACCCCAAAATGAGGGCGAACTCCCCACCAGAGCATGGAGTCAGCACCGAAGTGCTCTCGTGGAGAAATCCCAGAGGGAATGTTCCCTCCTCCACAGTGCCAATGCCCGTGTGACAGTCACAGGCTCTGGGGGGGTTCCAGCACCGGAATTTCGGAGGAAGAGACCCAGCAGGAACCCATCCAAAGGGATGAGTCAGAGAGCCAAGTTCATTTTGATGTGGGAGACTCTGCCCTCATTAGAGGAGAGGGAATTTTTCACTGGAAAAGCACAGCCAGTGGCTCCACCACAGCGTGGAGATTCCGGGCGATCCCACCTGCTCTGCAGTTCCACCTCGGAGCTGTGGCTGGGCCTTTGGAAGTGTAATTAAGGCTCCATGACAAACACTGAGTGGATGTTGGGCTAAAAAAGGGGCTTCCCTAAAAAGGAGCGTCCCCTTCAGCTGGAGCAATCCAATAAACGGAAAAGTTTTAAAAGGCTGGAGAACCTGGATCTCAAAATTGCTGAAGTTGGATATTAAATCCATCTTTTTTTGCAGCCTCCAGGAGATCTTGGAGCCTTCTGAGCTTTCACTTGGATGAGAATTTACTGCTCCACAGAGGTTTGGGGAGCAAAGATTTGTCCTTCAGTGATTCCCATCGCCAGCTTTCAATGCTCTCCATGAATATCCCATAAAACTAAAACTCTCCAAGGATGACCCACTTTGGCTTTTCAGCGGCTACAGCTGGAATAGGTCACAAATATGGATTATTTTTCCCAAATGGAACAACTACAGCTAAATTCTCATTGAAACAGGCCAGGGCCAGGGCTTGGAGCGGCCTGGGATAGAGGGAGGTGTCCCTGCCCTGGCAGGGCGCGGAATGGGATCATTTTTGAGGATTTTGGATGCCACCGAGCTGCAGACCCTCAGCAGAACGGGGCAGAGCCGAGCGAGACCCGACCCCAGAGAGCTGCAGAGCGTCCGGAGTGCCTCCCGTGCTCCCAGCTCCTGGAATCCTTCTGGCTTTCCCACAGAGGCTTCTGCCGTATTTTCGGAGCTCTCCACCCCTGTGAGGCCGCAGCCAGAGCCTTCCCAGCTCCAAGCCCTGGCTGTTGCCATGGGAACAGATGGATTTCCCCCAAATACTTCTTCTACTTTTGCTGCTCTGCTCATCCAAATTGATTCACACCGAAATCTTTGGTTTTCCTCTTAGAAAATTCAATACATTTTACCTTCTTCCCCCTCGCACTGAAAAATCCCCAGGACTAAAAGTGGTGCTCCAAATTGAAATGTCACAACCTGGGGGCTGGAAATTATTTCATAATTCAGTATATTTGTCTTATTTTATATTTGAAAGCCCGCACTCTTTGAGCAGAAGGGAAAACGTGTTTTAATTAAAAACGATGCAGCTTGGACTCACTTTCCAATGGCATTGGGCAGGATGGTGAGCTGGTTGTCATCCACTTTCAGAGTTGTCAGCCTCTTCAGCAATCCTGCAGGAAGAAAAAATGCATAAACAGCTCCCATGGATATTTCCTGGGATCCCATAAGCAATGATCTGTAACCCTGAACAGCTCTGCTCTGGATTTTAGGAAGTATCATTCCAAATGGATTTATTCCTGCTAAAGGCCCTCTGAAAATCAACCTGGGCAGAAAACCATGGGACAAAAATCCTGGGATTGATGAGGAGACATAGAACAAGATAGGAGGAGAAGACACCTAGTAATAGTGTCAATAATTAGCATCAGTAATTAGCAATCCATGTTGGAATCTCAGTAAACCGGTTTAAAACTGAGGGGTTTTACAGTTCCATGTTCAAAGGGAAAGGGAAAAGCAAATACAAGGGATCAGAATTGGAAGGAAATATCCCGATGGTCAGAGGGGTGTGCCTGCAGCCACTCAGCTCCCAGAACCTCCACACGTCCTAAATAATCCAGGAATTCCATGCAGGTAAAACAGTAAAAAAAAAAAAAAAAGAAAAAAAAAAAAAAAAGAAAAAAGAAAAAGAAAGTAATAGTTTGAATTATTTCCTTTTTATTTCCTTTTTCAAGTGAATGAGCAGCAATCCCATCATTGCTCTCAGATTGATTTTTACATTTAAACCAAACCAATTCTGTCCTTCTTGGCTTCTGTTCCTTAAAACAGCAAACCAGGTGGATCAATTCCTTCCAACCAGGGAATTCTGCTCCTGGCTTTGCAAAAAGGGAGTGTCCAGACACCGTTTTCTGCCTGCTTTGGGATTCAATGGCGCTTCTTGCTCCACGACCCCATTATCCCAAAAAATAATAATTTAAAAAAAAAATTGAAAAAAATAGATATGAAATGGAGAGGACTCCCTGAGCTTTCCTCACCTATGGAATCTGGCAGCTGCTGCAACATGTTGGATGAGAGGAGGAGATCCTCCAGCCCCTCACATCCCGAGATGTCCAGGTCCACCGTCTCTATCCTGTTTTTGGACACATCCAGGTACACGAGCTGTTTTAACTTCCCTATAGACTTAATAGCACGTGAGACAGAGTTACTTGAGCAGATAGAGCTGTTAATTGGAGTGTTAATTAGAGACAAACACACAAATGCAGGTGATCCGGAGCCATCTCGGCACCCTTCGGATCGTTGCTGTCCCCGCGGCAGGGCCGGGGCGGGCTCGGCCTCAAAGGAACAAAATAAACCCCCCCAAATTAATTAGTGTGCTCCAGGTTCATTAAATCAGACAGAAATTGGCATTCCTGGGCCTGCAGCTGAGTTATTTCTCCATCTGGACACAGATCCAAGGGATATTCCCAATTCCCACCTCCCACCAGGCAGGTAGAGCTTTTCTGTGTTGGACCATCCCACGACTTTTATAATAATAAATTAATTAATTAATTAATGACTCTCTGCACCCACCCCAGAAAATGCACGTGCAGGTGTTCCCTGCCAGGCAAACGGGTCACCAAATCACCCAATAATTCCATAAAATAAATGTCCATACCCCAGGTAGCACTTGCAAGGAATTATTGTCCATCCACAGCTCCTTTAGATTCTGGATTTGCTCGAGAACCTCAGGCTGAGGAAGAGAATAAATAATTATGGGCAGTTAAATAAGGCAGTGTTCCTTTCGTTAAATAAAAATCAATATTTTCTTAAAAAATAAGGATTCCCTCTCTGGTTTTTTTATAGCCCACCTCAGCCTTCCAGGTGTTAAAGGGCAAGAAGAGAACATTCCCTTCGTGTAATTTACCCACTGCTTGCTCTTCACCAAAACTTGTAAAATTTCAGAACCTTTTGCCAAAGAAATGAGCCCAAAGGACACATCCCTGGGAGATTTAACACCTGTGGTCGGCACGCCCGGGGCTCAGAGTGCACAGGAGGTAACGGGCACTGATAACACCTGGAACTGCAAAACTAAACCTTCATCTCTTTTATTCTTTTCAACGCTTCCGGGTATCGGTGAGAGAAGCTGAAAAAGGCGGCTCCCCAAATCGCTCCTCACAGCTGTGGAATTCCCGAATTACAATTCCAGCTCACAAATATTCCCGGGTTTCCTCAGCAGTGTTTTCCTTTGCCACGAAACACTTTCCACAGCAAACCAAGACCTGGAATTTGCCTTCGCCCTCTCGAGTTGTAGAGATTTTTTTTTCCTAAGCCTGTCAGAACCTGGTATTAAATATTCCATTAAATATTCCATTAAATATTCCATTAAATATTCCATCCCAAATCAGGTTCCGGCACTTGGAAGCAGTGCAATTGCCCTGGAATGATTCCAACACAGGCAGAAACAAATGGACCTTCCCAGCACCCGCAGCCCCCACGAGAGACCTCTCTCCACCCCGCGTGGCCTGGTTTGGAATGCTGCCATTCCCAGAGGAAATCTGATTTTCCGCTTGCCCAGGGAATGGTGGGAGAAGCTCCTGGTGCCTCATCGGATAAGAACAAAGCCGCTGAGCTGGAGAACTCACTCCTTGTTTTCCACATTTCCATATAATGAGTTCCTATTAAAAACTACTGGCGAACATTTTAAAGGTGATTTATTTTGCCTCAGTTAATCCCATTGAAATTCTGCTGCCCTTCAATGATTAAAACCACTTCTAATTTCCAGGCTAAATTGATTAATGGTCATTTGCCACTATTTGTTCCTGCGCTGATTAATGTTTCTTTATCCCTCTGGAGTGTTCGCTGGCTGAGGTCATTATGGATAATCATAATTTCCCCTCTCTCCTTTAATTTGCTTCTCAATCCCTCTCATTAACAGACACCTTTCTGCAAGGCCCCAGCCTGTGCCTGAGCACAGTTTGATGGGGAGTTCCTTGGATTATAATTCCCCAGCAGGATGGAATTTCCCATTGTTGTGGAGCGCCATGGAATATTCCACACGGTGGCACACCGTGATCCGGATGAGGTCTCGTGGATGGGCTCCTACCAAAATGGCATTAAAGCCCTGTCTGTGTCTGTTCGAAATGCTTTGGTTCAGGTCTCTTTGGGAAATACTTTCATTCTCCACATAAACTGCCACAGTTGGAATAGAGTGGAATGGGAATGGGAATGGGAATGGGAATAGGAATAGGAATAGGAATAGGAATAGGAATAGGAATAGGAACAGGAATAGAACAGAAAAGGAATAGGAACAGGAACAGGAACAGGAACAGGAACAGGAACAGGAACAGGAATACGAATATGAATAGAATAAAATATAATAGAACAGAATAGAATAGCAACAGAAGTAGAGTAGGAATAGGAATAGGAATAGGAAGAGGACAGAAAACGAATAGGAACAGGAATACGAATAGGAATAGGAATAGGAATAGAAACAGGAATAGGAATAGAATAAAATAGAATAGAACAGAATAGAATAGCAACAGAAGTAGAGTAGGAATAGGAATAGGAATAGGACAGAAAACGAATAGGAACAGGAATAAGAATAGGAATAGGAATAGGAATAGAACAGAAAAGGAATAGGAACAGGAATAGGAATAGGAATAGGAATAGGAATAGGAATAGGAATAGGAATAGGAATAGAAACAGGAATAGGAATAGAATAAAATATAATAGAACAGAATAGAATAGCAACAGAACTAGAATAGGAATAGGAATAGGGATAGGAATAGGAATAGGAACAGGAACAGGAATAAGAATAGGAATAAGAATAGGAATAAGAATAGGAATAAGAATAGGAATAAGAATAGGAATAAGAATAGGAATAAGAATAGGAATAGGGATAGGAATAGGAATAGGAACAGGAATAGGAATAGAACAGAAAATGAATAGGAACAGGAACAGGAGGAGGAACAGGAACAGGAACAGGAATAAGAATACGAATACGAATAGAATAAAATATAATAGAACAGAATAGAATAGCAACCGAAGTGGAATAGGAATAGCAATAGGAATAGGACAGAAAAGGAAAAGGAAAAGGAATAGGAATAAGAATAGGAAAAGGAATAGGAAGAGGAATAGGAATAGGAACAGGAACAGGAGGAGGAACAGGAACAGGAATCAGAATACGAATACGAATAGAATAAAATATAATAGAACAAAACAGAATAGTAACAGAAGTGGAAAAGGAATAGGAATAGGACAGAAGGGAACCAGCTGGAAGGGTTTGACGTCGACCACCCAGTGCATCTCCCTGATCAATTCAGTCTGACCAAACCTTACAGGATATTTTTCAGGGAATTGTCCAAATGTCCCTTAATCCTCCTCTCCAGGAGCCTGTTCCAGGGTCTGACCACCCTTTCCACACAGAAAAGCTTCTTGGGGTTGAGTCTGAATGGAAGACTCACACCAGTTTTGATAAAATTACATTGTATTTTATCCTCTTTCCTTTCCCTTCTCTCCCCACCTTTACCCCTTCCCTTCCTGAATTTCTCCCAAAGCCTTGCTGCTGGCTGCAGACTCCTGAACCTCTGGAACTGGGCGAAGAGAAGCCAAATTTGGCAAAGCTGCTGCCTCCTCCTTGCTGGGACCAGCTTTCCCCTGCTCCAGGCAGAGCTGCTCCTCTTCCCAGGGCCAGGCTGTGACCCCCCAGAACCAGGGGGATGCCAAACCTTGGGATTTCTGCTCCCGGAGACAGGAGCTGACCCCCCAGAAGCAGGGGTACGCCAAACCTTGGGATTTCTGCTCCTGGAGACAGGAGCTGACCCCCCAGAAGCAGGGGGATGCCAGACCTTGGGATTTCTGCTCCTGGACACAGGAGCTGACCCCCCAGAACCAGGGGGATGCCAGACCTTGGGATTTCTGCTCCTGGAGACAGGAGCTGACCCCCCAGAAGCAGGGGGACGCCAGACCTTGGGATTTCTGCTCCTGGAGACAGGAGCTGCCTCTTCCCTTCCTTGATTACACCCAGGCACTCGGATACAGCTGCTATTTAGGGAGCCCCAATTTGTATTCCAGGAACGCACACGTCTCCCAGGACTTGGGAATCTTGTTCCCAGCAGAGTGGATGAAGAGGAGGATTTCATTTTGGCCGCGGTGCCTGTGGCTCCATCTGGCTGCAGGAAGGGCACAGGCTTCTCCAGGTCCAAGGGAAGGAGCACAGCAGTCCCAGGATACCAAAGGAATGAACCTCTCCCACACCACCAACTCGTTTTTCTCCCACGGAAAGGAAATCTCTATGGAAACCCAGATCAGATTTTCAGTACCTAGGAAAACAGGACCTTTTATTCCTTTTTTTCCAGGTGTGAGTTAAACTAGCACCACTTTTCCTCGGGCATTCCTGCAGATTCCTGCTGTTCCTTGGCCTCCTGGCCCATTTGGCTCCGGGCATTTGATTCCAGTGCCTACATTTTTGGAGCAGATGCCTGAAAAATGAGTTAACTTGGGAATTCTGGCCCTAACAGCAGGATGGGGCCACCCCTCTCCTGATCTATCACTCATGGGGTCACTGTGCTGCCATGGAAAAATATGGAATATTGTCCACAAGCCCAGGCCACCCCCAGAGGAGACGCTCTGAACTCGGGAGGGATTTAATTCCTACAATCAAAATTCCAAGCAGCATTTCTGAAAATTTCGTTCTGTTTATCCACACTGAAGATTTTAATTAAAAATCTGAGTTAAATCCTCTCTCTTCTCCTGCATGGAATAAATGAGCAGCCTGGAACAGGGTGGGAGTTACTCCATAAAACAGATGTAGAGACTTTGCTACAGCTTTTTATCACCAGGTGACATTTCAGGGTTTGTTTGAAGTGGAATTATCTCAGTTTTAACTAAAGCTACAGGAACTATTCCCTTGTAGGACTGTAATCCCTGATCCTGATCTTCCATGGCTCCCAAGGAACAGCATCTCTTACTTCCTGTGCTGACAACAGGGAAAATTCCCAAAAGATTTAAATCTCGGGGAAATTAATTCTGACTTTGGGGGTGAGTTAGGGACAGAAACTCCTCTGGGAGTCCAAAATTGACCTCTGCTGGAATCACAGAATCCCAGACCGGTTTGGGTCGGAGGGACATTGAATCCCATCCCATTCCACCCCCTTCCACCAGCCCAGGCTGCTCCCAGCCCTGTCCTGCCTGCCCTTGGACACTTCCAGGGATCCAGGGGCAGCCACGGCTTGCTAACAGCTGCTAACAGCAATTGCTAATAGCTGGGAATGGTAATTTCTAATAGCTGGGAATGGTAATTTCTAATAGCTGGGAATGGTAATTTCTAATAGTTGGGAATGGTAATTTCTAATAGCTGGGAACGGTAATTTCTAATAGTTGGGACTGGTAATTTCTAATATTTGGGAACAGCAATTGCTAATAGTTGGGAATGGTAATTTCTAATATTTGGGAACAGCAATTGCTAATAGTTGGGAACAGCAATTTCTAATAGCTGGGAACAGTAATCTCTGTCATTTCGAAGGTATAACGAATGATATTAAGAAATCAGTCCGTAAGTGGCACAATAATTCACCCTGAGATCCTCGATCCCTGCCCCAGGGAAGATCCCAGGAGTCATGACCTGCTCAGAGGGAGAACCCTCAGCCCCCTGAGCTGAGGAGCCAGTCCTGCTGGGGGTGAGGCACATTTGGCCACCAGCATCCCCTTCAGGAGCACCAAACGCCTTCCATGGGACAGGAAATGCGTCCCTTGCCCACGGCCACGGTCTGGCAAAGCCCTTCCAGAGAAAGTTCAATGCCCCGTGCACGGAGCATCCAAAGCCCCCGGGGTTCCCATTAAAAACTGGAGCATTTCTTACCAGCTCAGAGAACTCATTATTGCCCAGATCAAGCCTCTCCAGCTGAGTCAGTTTGTGCATTGACCTGGAACAGAGAGGAAAGGCTTCGGATGAGATTTTAACCTGCGAAACGGCAGTCAGGTTTTGTGGGATAAAAACGAAGCTGCGTCCATACGGCGGAGGCAAAAGCGAACGGCGCCAGTTCTGATGCTGACACAAATTTAAACAATATACTCCATCCCTCAGACATTAACCCAGGTTCTTGAACTCAAAAGCCAGCAGCAGTTATTCTTATCCAAAAATAAACAAAATCTTGGTAGAATTTTGCATGTTTGCTCAGGGAAAATGCCCCATGTTATATTAATAAGTGATTGAAATTAAATATAACAGAAATCATGGCTTTTTGAGAGAGATTTATGCATTTGTTGTGGTTTTTTTATAAACCACTAGAAAGTGTTTGGACTCTTGAGCCACGTTCCCTGCTCTGAGGCTCAGATTTATCAAGTTCAAAGGTAATAAATCAATTACTGCCTTTGTTTCCATGACCAAAACTGGAGCAGGGTTTTATCCCAAGTGCAGAATTTCTCCTGAAGCCCTGACAGACCAAACACCACACTGGGTTTGAGGGGTGCAGTGAAAAAAAGAGGATAAAAATAATTAAGTTATTTAACATGAACTGCAACAGGCAGTTCAGAGGCCTCCTGAGGTAATCGGATCCTAATCAAAAAATTAGCATAGCCTTAATTGCTGTGATCTAAAATATCACCCATTTTATCTGTGCAATTTGTACCAGAGGTAAAACTGATTATTGAAGGGCTGCGGCTGAAAAACAGAGCCCTGGTTTAGCATTTCAATCGTGGCCAAGGCAGGCGGTGCTGAGAGCCTGCCAGCAAAACGCACTTTTCCTTTGTTAAAACAGGGAATAAACCCCACAGAACCAGGGAATAAACCCCACAGAACCAGGGAATAAACCCCACAGAAACAGGGAAATAAACCCCACAGAACCATGGAATAAACCCCACAGAAACAGGGAAATAAACCCCACAGAAACAGGGAAATAAACCCCATAGAAACAGGGAAATAAGGCCCACAGAACCAGGGAATAAACCCCACAGAACCAGGGAATAAACCCCACAGAACCAGGGAATAAACCCCATAGAAACAGGGAAATAAACCCCATAGAAACATGGAATAAACCCCACAGAAACATGGAATAAACCCCGTAGAACCAGGGAAATAAACCCCATAGAAACAGGGAATAAACCCCACACAACCAGGGAATAAACCCCACAGAACCAGGGAAATAAACCCCACAGAAACAGGGAATAAACCCCATAGAAACAGGGAAATAAACCCCACAGAAACAGGAAAATAAACTCCATAGAAACAGAGAAATAAATCCCACAGAACCAGGGAAATAAACTCCATAGAAATAGGGAAATAAGTCCCACAGAAACAGGGAAATAAACCCCACAAAACCAGGGAAATAAGGCCCACAGAAATAGAAAATAAACTCCATGGGAACAGGGAAATAAACCCCACAGAACCCGGGAATAAACCCCACAGAACCCGGGAATAAACCCCACAGAACCCGGGAATAAACCCCACAGAACCCGGGAATAAACCCCACAGAACCCGGGAATAAACCCCACAGAACCCGGGAATAAACCCCACAGAACCCGGGAATAAACCCCACAGAACCCGGGAATAAACCCCACAGAACCCGGGAATAAACCCCACAGAACCCGGGAATAAACCCCACACAACCATGGAATAAACCCCATAGAATCAGGGAAATAAACCCCATAGAAATAGGAAAATAAACTCCACAGAAATAGGGAAATAAATACCACAGAAATAGGAAAACAAACCCCATAGAAATAGGGAAATAAATCTCACAAAACCAGGGAAATAAGCCCCATATAAATAGGGAAATAAACTCCATGGGAACATGGAAATAAACCCCACAGAAACAGAAAAATAAACTCCACAGAAATAGGGAAATAAACACCACAGAAATAGGAAAATAAACCCCACAGAAACAGGGAAATAAACCCCACAAAACCAGGGAAATAAACCCCATAGAAACAGGAAAATAAACTCCACAGAAACAGGAAATAAACTCCAGAGGAACACGAAAATAAACTCCACAGAAACATGAAAATAAACTTCATAAAACCAGGAAATAAACTCCACGAGAACAGAGAAAGAAACCCCACAGAAACAGGGAATTAAATCCCACAGAAACAGAAAAATAAACCCCACGGGAACAGGGAAAGAAACCCAACAAAACCAGGGAAATAAACCCCACCGAAATATATCACAATATATTATTATAACTATTTTATAACTATTTTATATCTATATAAATAACTACAGTTATTTTATAACTATTTATATTAAAATAAATATTTTAATTATTATACACGTTATACGTTACATACATGGTATATATTTTTATACTTCGGATATCTCTATTAGACCTTTTCAATGATTAAACCCTGAAACTCTTCAGAGACGAAATACACTCAGATTGGTGCAACCTTTATCTTTCATCCCAAGTTCTTCTGAGCACAACTTTTAACAGCTTTGGGTTGTTCTACCGTAAATTCAGCTTAAAATGCAACTTTTAACCATTGTTTCTACAGTCAAATAAACAGTTCCATAAACTACAATTGATGTGGGGGTGGATTAATTTCAGGGAGTTGGGGCTCCATCGAAAGAAGAAGCTCTGCCAACATTCCCAATGGAAAATTAGATTAGATTTTCCATTAGCTGCTGATATTTTTATCTCTTTCACGTAATTACTTATATTTTTCTTATGGAAAGCTTCATTACAGTTTTTACGTGGAGTCACTTTATAGAGGTGGATCAGGAAAGGAACAATTATGAGTAATGCTGAGTTAAATATTCATCGCTTAAATGATGTAATGGGGAGAATGAATGTGCTCACAGAAGTGGCAGCCAAAGATTTCCCACAAGTCTTTATTGGGATCCCATCCGGAGCTGTCCTTCCATTCAGGAGATCTTTGGCTGTGAGGGTGGAATTCCCATGAGGTTCAGAAGAAGGTGATTTTTAATTTTTTTTTAAAAAATGGTTTTTAAACACCGAATGTGCTTTTTAAAAGACTACAAAGGCATGAAAACCAGCAGAGAAACTGCGGAATCCTTGGTGAAAAAATCACATTTTAAACCATTCCCACTCCATAAATTATAACTCACATGATACAATTCCAATTCCTGGTAATCACATTAATGGCTTAATTTAACTTCTCATGTTCTTGCAGGTTTGGCTTTGCTGCCTTATTTAGAAGCCATTTCTCTAAAAATTGCAAACACTTCAAATAACCAGGAAAATCCTCTGGTTTAGGCCACAGAGAGGACACCTCAAATAATAAAATCATGGAATTGTGAAGGTTGGAAAAGCCTTCTGAGATCATCGAGTCCAACCATGGCCACCACTGACCCACGTCCCCAAATGCCACATCCAAGGGTTTTTTGATCACTCCCAGGGATGGAGTCTCCACCAAGTTATTAAATTAATATCAAATTATAATATCCAATTAATTGGGTTATTTAACAGTACTTGGGATCTCTGCTGCCTTGAGGAGAAGCAGCCCAAGTTTCCCATAATAAAAATTGACTAAAAATAACCGAAGTTTCATCAGGATATACAAGACATTGTTCTTATTATAAACCTTATTATAAACCTATTCAAATCCCTAAAGAATTCATCCCAGTTTCTGCTCTTCTGTGCTAATTCTGCATGGAATGGACAGAAAGTAAAGAGAGACTGAAAATGCACTTTTAGCCCTGTTTTCCCATTTATTTTGCCAGAGAACAGGAGAAGATCTAATTTAAAGTGCTGAATAATTCGCAGGCATGAACCAGGGAGTTAAGGGACATCTGATGACTCAAAGCTGACTCCATCAGCTAAACCCAAAAACAGGAGAAAAGGAATTTTAGTTCCTTGTTTCGGAGTCCTTTTGATTCCTCTTCCTGCTGCAGCGTGAGCACGGATCAAACCCAGCTTTATTTCCGGATAAAACCAGGGAAATAAATTTGGGCTGGGATGGATCTTAGATGAAAAGTGCCAGGACTCAACAACAATCTGCATTTTCCTTGAGGAGTGGTTGGAAACGGGCAGGAACACCTGGAGAAAGCCAGGTCGCTCCTGAAATATCCCTCTGGAATTAGGGGCAGGAGGATCCAGGAGCAATCACCAGGCAGGTTTTCCATGCGTAGGAATGAAAGCAGTTGAGGGCCATCAAGGTTTGCAGGGCCATCTTTATTTTCCTGCTGACATAAAAAGGGAATTTTTCCAGCCTCATGGAAAAGGCAGCACGAGGCCCCTGTTGCACCCCACAATGTTTTGGGGTTCTCTGCTTCCCGACTTTAGGGAATTCTGGTGGATGCACTGCAGGAACACAGCTCCCAGGATGGCCCTGGCAGGGACGAGCTGGAATTCCCAGCCCAGAGCAGCTGCAGGAGCAGTTTGGGCACTTTGGTGTGGCTGGGGGTGGTGAGAGGGAAAAGTGTGCTGGAAACCATCCATAACCCAACACGGTACTCAGGGAGAGGAAAAACCTACTGAGTGAGAGAAAAATCCTATTAAACGAGAGAAAAAACCCCAGTAAATGAGAGGTAAATGAAAGAAAAATCCTACTAAATAAGAGGGAAAAAACCTACTAAATGAGAGAAAAAACCTACTAAATGAGAGAAAAAACCTACTAAATGAGAGAAAAAACCTACTAAATGAGAGAAAAATCCAATTAAATGAGAGAAACAACCTATTAAATGAGAATTTACCTTATGAGAAAAAAAACCTACTAAAAGAGAGAAAAAACCTACTAAATGAGAGAAAAATCCTATTAAATGAGAGAAACAACCTATTAAATGAGAATTTACCTTATGAGAGAAAAAACCTACTAAATGAAAAAAAAAACCTACTAAATGAAAGAAAAAACCTACTAAATGAGAGAAAAACCTAGTAAATGATTAAAAAACCTACTAAATGACAGAAAAAAACTACTAAATGACAGAAATCCTACTAAATGAAAGAAAAACATAATAAATTAGAGAAAGAACCCACTAAATGAGAACCTACAATGTGAGAACTTCCTAAAGAACCTACTGAGAAGCTACTAAATGAGAACCTATTAAATGAGAGAAAAGTCCTACTAAATGAGAGAAAAAACCTACTAAATGAGAGAAAAACCTACTAAATGAAAGAAAAGCCTACTAAATGAGAGGAAAAACCTACTAAATGAAAGAAAAACCTACTAAATGAGAGAAAAGTCCTACTAAATAAGAGAAAAAAACTACTAAATAAGAGAAGAAACCTACTAAATGAGAGAAAAAACCTACGAAATGAGAGAAAAACAAATGAGAGANAGAAAAACCTACTAAATGAGAGTAAAGTCCTACTAAGTGAGAACCTGCTAAATGGGAACCTACAAAATAGGAGAAAAACCCTACTAAATGAGAGAAAAAACCTACTAAATGAAAGAAAAACCTACTAAATGAGAGAAAAACCTACTAAATGAGAGTAAAGTCCTACTAAGTGGGAACCTACTAAATGGGAACCTACTAAATGAGAGAAAAGTCCTACTAAATAAGAGAAAAAACCTACTAAATGACAGAAAAAACCTACTAAATGACAGAAAAAACCTACTAAATGACAGAAAAAACCTACTAAATGAGAGACGGCTGGTTCTCCACGGTTGCCGGTGTTCTCCCCTCCCACCTCTTGGGGCCAGAGAGTTTTGCTCTGAAATTCAGCGTTCCTAACGAGACAGCAGCTGCCCTGGGAAAGAATCCCAGAGTTCCCTGGAAAAGACCTCAAAGCTCACCTGCTCTATGGAAAGTGTCCCTGTCCCTGTCCGTGGCAGGATGAGATTTAAGCTCCCTCCCAGCCCAAACCAGCCTGGAATTCTGGGGTTCTATGAAGAACAATTGAGGCAGTTTTCCAGACAGCTTTACCCCCTTTAAAAATGGGAAAAGCCTTTTTTTTCCTAAAGCAAAGCAATGGGATGCACATTCCAGCCTTTCTCCTGAGCAGCAAATGGATCCGGCCTCAAAAAGCCCGAAGGGAAACCTCGTAGTAGCAGTTGCTGATTAAAATATTGCCAATATTTTAATAACGTGGTGCCGGAGTAGTAAAGCTGGGGGGGTGTGAGTTCCTAAAGTCAGCCAGAGCTGCTATTTGAGGAAAACAGGTCACCAGGAACGCTGCAAATGTTTGTAAGGCCCAGAGTGCGGCAAACACTTCCCGTCTTTGTCAGAAACTCGGGAGAAAGTGGAGCAGCGTCTCAAAAAATAGCAGGAGAAAGTGAAGCTTTCCCCTAAATTTAGCCTCCCCCCCACCCCCCGTCCTCGGACAGATTCTCAGCTGATTTAAATTGTCTCTTCCACTGACTTCAACACACTAAAAAACCCCAAAAACCTGTGAATTTTGCCAACAGCTTCCTCAGGTGGGGTTTGGGAAGCGCTAAGGACGTGAGGAATGCGGCTTTCATGGCAGAGACCTTGGTGAGCCACAGGGAAGCTCTGGACCACTCAACCGACAGGTTCCTGGAAATAAAAATCTCCTTTACCCAGCAAATCCCCGTCAGAAGGGAGGCAAAGGAATGGGACATCTGCAATCTCGGAATGGCTTTCTGGAATTTCTGGATTATTCCCTTCATTTCCCCGTTGGAGCAAAGTCTTGGCTACAGAAGGCACAAAAATTGTAACTCCACAGGGTTAGAAACTGCAAAATTGCAGATTTAACCTCTGCAAAACAGCCACCGTTATTGATAAAAGGAAGAATCTGGTCTAATTCACTCGATTTTGTTTTAAAAACAACAACAACAAAAAAATCTGCCTTTTCACACAGTTTTTCTGATGCTGCTTAAAAACCTTGACGTGTTTAATCTCCTCCTACACAGTCCCACCCCTTTAAGAAATAACCATAAATAAGAGTTACAGATAATTTCAATAAATCTGAATTTAACAAGAACAGGGAAACTTCCCCACTTTGCCTTGTTCCCAAGTGACTTTTTCCTAGATTTTGGATGGTTATGGATACCCGGCACATTCATTTGGTGCAGAACCACAGTGGGATTAATTCAAATTAAAACTTTGGGTCTGTCTCTAAATTTGGGGGAAGAGAGAGAACTGGAAAGAAGTGGGAAGACCTGGGGAAAAAAATGGAATGAGTGTCAGAGAAAAATGTCGTTTTTTCCCATTTTATTTACAGAAAAAAATTCAAAGTACACTTGGAATTCAAAGATTTTTTCAGAATAAGTTCCATTTTATGGAAATTTCTAAGGCGAAATTCTTGTGGGTGAAAAATGTGTTTCCCTGAAGCTTTTTTCCCCAGTAAATAACTGGGAAGCCAAACCAGATATTTTCAATTATATCTGCACCAAAATCTTGATTTCACCCCTTCATTTATTACCCAGGAGGAAAATCTTAATTGGGGAAGATCCTTCTTGTGTCCATTTCTCATTCCAATATTTTTCATGGAAAATTTTAACCAGGCCGGCCTTATGTGGCTTTAAATTATGAGAAGAAAACTTATCCAATTGTCCCTTTATCAAGGAAAATATCGGAGCATAGAGAGGAAAATATTATAAAAAATAGGAAAATATAGTTTTTATAGACTTGAGTGCACAGAAATCCTTTTGTAACTTAAACTGTGGCAGCTAAACCCCAGAAATTCAGCCCAGCTTTGAGGGATTTGGAGAAAAAGGCAAAGCAGAAAATTCCTAAATTTGACTGCCCACGACAGGTGAAGCCAAACAATGATTTTCCAAGGAAAATCTGAGTTTTGACTGCCAAAAGAATGAGCGGGAATTCCCAGGAATACAACTGGGGGGCTGAAATCAATCCTCTGTTTTCACGTGGTTATGTTTTGGTACAGTCAGAGCCCAAAATGTGCAATCAGGAATTAAAACACTGGTTTTAATGAAATGAAAACATTTCAAGGCTGAAAAAGCTGATCAAGATAAAATGGGTGATTTTAGCAAAAGGAAAATAAAACCCCACCCCATCACCATCACCATTATCATCTTCTTGTCCATAAAGTCCTCTCATTCCCTACTCCAAGCAGGAGTAAAAGGACAGGGATGAAATATTTTGGGAGATTGCACCAAAGCAACTGCAAAGGGAGAGCTGGAAAATCCGATTATTTCAGGAATTTCAGCTTGAGACCCCCAAAGATCAGAACAACCCAAACAAACGTCTGCAGAGGAGATCAAAGTGCTGCGGAGTCACACGTGGTTACATAACTGGTGACAGAATGTCCCATTTCTGGATGATTTCGGCCCATTTCCCCAGTTCCAGTTTCCCCAGTGAGCACATTCCCAGTGCGTGCCCGCAAACACTGAAATATCTCCATCACTTCTGGGTTTCTGAGAGAAGCAACTTGACCTTCAGGCCTTCCATCCCATTCTCTGTGCAATCACTGTTTTTCCACTCAGCCGTTCCCATTTCCCTGGGATCTTCCCCGGATGATCCCTCCCTCTGTTTCCATCCCATGTCACAAACATTCCTTCTGCTCCGGCGAGAATTCCCTGACGGATCCCTCTGGATCCGCGGCTCGCGGCCGTTTTACTCCTCTCTGAAACCCTCCCATCTTTTCTTCCCAGCCTAATTCCTGACTGGAGAGCTCCTGATTTATCCCCAAATTCCCGCTGGTCCCTCAGGATGTGGCTTTGCACATTAAATCCCAAGTTTTGGTTGCGTTGCCCTCGGAATGCCACAATCCCTCCCGTTTTTGAGGGCTGCAACTTTTCCTCCTCACGAAGAAAATGAACCCTGAGGTCCAGAAGAAATCCTGGGTTGTTTTTTTTCCCTAAATCAGGACTCACTCCTTTGGAAATGATCCATTGGACATGGCTTTTCCCAGCAGGTCCTGCAGGAAAACAATTCCTGCTGCCAAAAATCCCAAAGATCTGCTGAGGAGCCGCCACGTTATCGGGAGCCAGTGAGTCAGAGGATGAGAACAGCAAATCCAGGGATTTTCTCATCCCTCCCAGCCCCTGCAGGCTCCGGTGACTCAGCAGCCCCAAAGGAGGTCCCTACAATCCCTCCATTTTCCAGATGACTTTGGGAAGAAATCCCACAGAACCTTGGGAAGGAGTTTTCCTCTGCCCTGAGATCAACCCGGGGCTGGAATTTACTCCGAGATCTTTGGAAACTCCAGGCTGCCTGGAACAACCGGCAGCACAGGGCGGATTCCAGATTTTTCCTGAGGTAAGGAAAAAGAAAAATCAGGGAGATTCCTGAATATTCCTGATTGCTCTCAGGAATCCAACAGGAGGTTAAAATCCTGAAAAATCAGTGTAGGAGCATCAGGTCTGCTGAGCATGAAGAGAAATGAATATTTAGGACAGAGCCTATTTCCAGAAAATATAAAATTCTCCTTAGTGAGGGAATGTGCAGTGATTCAGGATTGTTTGGCCTGAAAAATCAGGAAAATTGGTGGAATAAGGTGGTTTTTAGGAGCAGGAAATCCCAGTGCACTTTTCCCAGCACAGGCCACCAGCAGAGTAAAAGTTCCCAAATTAAAGCTTAGTCAGAATCTCCCAAATGCTCTGAAATTTTACAGAAATTCCAGGGAAAAAAAAAAAATTCAGATTTTTCTATTTTTGTTTGGACAAATTAGAGCCATAACATAACATAACATAACATAACATAACATCAAAAATTATCTGCAACATCTAGCAGAGATTTCCAAATATTTCCAGCTGTTCAGAAGATCCTGGGAAATGATCAGTGATGATCTCTGATCGAACCACACAGAGGGAAAATAAATCCCAGATTTTACGGAAGGACCTTGTGAAGATCTTTGGGCCAAACACGAAGATATTTTCAGCAGGTTAAAAACTTTTCTGTGGGGAAAATGGGAATATCCTGCCACGTTTTCATCACCCACAGTCAGAATCCCCTTAAACTGGTATTTTTCCAATTTTGCATCCATTTTCTAATTTTTCCAATTTTGCATCCCGTTCCTATGGATACATCTTCCAACAACCTGGATTTAGCAGGAAATAGAGCAAATTTAGAGCTCTGCCTAACACAAAGCACATTCCATTCCTGCTGATGCCCAAATGCTGAATTTTCCCTTAAAATAATCATTTTTCTAAATACTTTAGAAATTTTTTAGAATATTTTCTAAATATTCTAAAGCCTATCTTATCTAGAGCATGGAAGAGATGAAAAAAAAGAAATCTACTTTTTGATAACTTTTTGTCCACTTAACTCCCACTTAACTTAAATAATCCTGAGCAGGAGAGACTCAAAATGTCCTTCCAGACCATTTCACACCTATTTAAATTCAAATTGCAATACTAAAATTATTTTCTTGCCCTTCTCTTCGTGTCTTGCATTAGAACCTCTGCACAAACCACCGGGATATTCAGGTTATTTTATTCATGATGAAGTTAATAAATTGCAGCATAAGAAAAGAAGGCTTTAAATACAAACTCGAGGATCTGCACCGCTAATTTTCCCAATATATTCTGATTTTCAGTGCTCTGTCCGTAATGGATGATGTCTATTCCGTATCACATTCCTGGATTTTATTATTCTGCCTTTGTTTTCCCAGGTGCGGATGGTTCTGTTGGAAACATGGGGGTTTTGTCACAATTTTCCTTCTCTTCCTGGCCGGGTAAATAAAGCAGTCTGGAATTTCGGGTGTTCCGGTGTCCTCTGCCTCGTTCCTGCACCTCCACCTTCCTCCCCACCCTCCTCCCACTCCCACTCCTGCTTTTCCAGCCGCATTCCAGCCTGGAGCTGTCAGCCTTTTGTATCAGAGGTGAAATCCTCCTCCACGGGGAGGAAATTTCCATCTCCTGTAAGTGGTGCCTCTCCCTGACATTGCCCTGAGCACCTTTTTTGCCCACAGAGAACAAAAGAACCCCGGAAAAGCCCCAAATTCCCATTTTTTCCCAGCCCAGTTGATGCCAAAGTTGTGCCCTGGCCTTTCCCCAGCACTTGGAGGGTGGAGTTTGCACAAAGCAAAACCTTTTCCTTCCGCTCCGACTCGGTGGTTCCAGCAAAGCTGCCACAGCCAGGCCCTGCTTCCCTGGGATCCTTCCCGAGGAACATCCTTGGAATCACAGGAAAAATCCCACTCAGCCTCCTCAGCAAACTGGGTGCTACTGAACCCCACCTAACTGGAACCTTCCATCCAACCCCCGGCCAAAATGGACCAAAATTTCTTCTTAAGCACCGCATATCCCAGAGAAAATGCCCCAAATGTTCCTTTTGTTAGCACCAATGGCACACAATCCCAGCCTTGGAGTCAGGAATAAACCTCTTATCTTTAGCGGGATTGGAATTGGGAAATATAAAAAATACCCTGTTTGACCAAAATTGTGGTGCTGTGGAGGCAGGATTCCTCAATCCCAAGAAATCCCACCCAGTTATCCCAACCAGCACCCAAAGATGAGGCAATTCCCTCCTGCTGAACCGAGCTTTAGGAGCAGCACACAACCAAACACCTCAAACCCCCTGTCTGGACAGATCCCGGATTTAAACGGAGATAAAAACTACCTCAAGTTTTTATTTCTTTGGTTTTCAATACGATAAAAGTAACTCGGAACACGAGGAATGGAAAATTTCTACAGAAGAGTGTTTTCAACTCGTATGAATCATACTGTGTTTCACCCCAAAAATGGCTTTCCTTTCAAACAGGGCAGTGCTGTGGGTGAAAATCCATGGGAAGCAGCGGCGTGGCACTCCTGGGCAGTTGGGAAATTCCTTTGAAAAGGAGCTGAGTAATGTGAAAATCAGGATTAGCAGCATTTAATAAACCCGGCTGAGTGCCACCCCATGGGGACACCCAGCCCTCCTTCCTAAAAACCCCAAAGCCAGGGCTACTTTGCCGTTTCTGGGTGATCCCTGCTCCAGACAACAATTCCACAGTTCTGGTCTGGATACCACAGCATATTCCCTGTTTTCCCAGTGCGGCTCCTACAGTGAGCATGGGGTGGGGAGAAGTTGAGTGTTTATTTATTTCGCATTTCCTTTTCGAAACGCCCTTGAAATGTTGGCCAAATTACAGCAACAAATCATAAAAACTTCCCCTTTTTTGGTAAAAGCACCAAGAAATCCTCCGAAATTGAAATTTCCCCAATATTCAGCTGACACAGTGAAGCCAAAATGATTTAATTCTGGACAGACCGTGAGGGGAAAATATTTTCCTGAGGATGTTTTGAACACTTCAAATGATTCCTTGGTGAGGAAAACGCTGTCACATCCTCACTGACCAGGGTTAGCTCATCTGGTGCTTCCCAATTGTGTTTATTTATCTTAAAATATCTGATAATTATCTTAAAATATCTGATATTTATCAGAAAATGTCAGATTTTGGCTCTTGAGTTACACTCAGCTGGTCAACCATTGTTCATCTTCCATTATATCACAGAATCATAAATTGGGTTTTTTTTGCTAAATCCTTCAGCAGAATTTCTTTAATAAATGCAAAAAAATCCCCAAAACGCCCTTTGTCACAGATACATCACCACTGCATTGCTACCAATCCAAATATTTGGCATTTTTGGAAATTCCAGGTGAATTAAATGTAAATATCCCATCACTTACTTTGGTAGAGTTTTCAAGTGGTTTTCTCTTAACTCCAAAATTCGCAATTTGACAAGTCTGGAAATAGGAGAGAAAACAATTAATGCATTCAAGGAATCCATCAGAATGATTTTAAATTATTTATTTTAAATTTCAAGAAGTTTGTTTTATGCACAACAATCCAATGTCCAGTTCTTGTGGGGTCGAATCCGGCACAAAATTCAGAACCAAATAATTTCATGTCATGTCTGCCCTTATCTGAACTCTTCAGAAAAGCTCTGACATTTATCAGGTTTTCCCAGCAATTTTAAATTCATTTTATTCATGACTCCAGCAAGGCAGACACAGGAAAAGTTGGGAAGTTTGGAAGAAACAAACAAAAAAAACCCCCAAGAAAATGAGGGCAATGTTTGTAAGTGCAAGGTCCCAAATAGATCAGGTAGGAGGGAAATAATAATAATAATAATATTAATATTAATAATAACGATGATGATAATGATGATGATGATGATGATGGAATTAGAGTCACTTTGTTCATATAAAATCAGCATTTGTGAAAGAAAGTGTTTTCTGCTAAAAGATTGAGGCTCCTAAACCTGTCCCTAATCCCAAAATTATGGGCCCAAGCCCCAGCTGGGCTTTGCCAGAGCAGGATGGGCACGAACCCCTCACCGAGGGTGTTTCATCCATGCCCTGCTCCCTGATACCTGGATTGGGATGTGATTCCAAGGGCAGGAATTGGGGGTTATCCTGACATTCACACGCCCCTCACACACAAGCAGCTCCCTTCCTCCCGCAGCGTCCTGTTTCTCAGAGGGGCCCGGGAGTGCCGAGCGAGTGGGAAAACTCCCACCAGGATGGCTGCGGGGACCGGCCCGGAGCCGGGCTCGGGTGGGCTCTGTGACACCACCCAAGGCTGGCTCTGCTGAGCTCCTGTCTCCGGAGCTCCCTTCCCAGGGGACAGTCCAAGGGCAGAGCTTCCAACGATTCCCAGCGGAATAAACTCCCCATTTCTTCCCGAGCTGTGCAGGGCAAGGACCCCCCAGCTCCTGCTGCCCCCTCCTATGGAAAATGGGTTAACTCGGGTTCCCACCACCTCTGCTCTGTCCTCATCTCACACTTTTTGGCTCTGCTCCTGCCGCATTTATTTTTACCCTCGCTCCCCACCCCTTCTGCTCTGCTGTCTCTTGACTCCTCTCTCTCGTTCTGCTCTCACATTTCATCTCTGCTTCTTCCACCGCTCTCGGCCACTCCTTTCTGCCCCTTCCACCCCCTGCCCGTTCGCCACCAGGCAGGGACTGCGCTGCTTTCCGCCCCTGCCGCGGCCCAGTCGCTCACTGGGGCAGGACGAGCCTCTTCAGGCTCTGCTGCTCCTCATCTTTCCCTCAAGTGCCCAACTCCATCACCTCGCTGCTCCTCACCTTTCCCTCAAGCGCCCAACTCCATCGCCTCGCCGCCCAGTTCCTGCTGACACAACACTCCCTCTCCCAACCGCTCACCAAAATAGGGCTGAGAACCCAAAAGCTCTGGGGTTCTTTTTTTTTGTTTAGTTTTTCTAGAGGAGCCAGCTTTAAGCCGCTCCCTCGGAGCCTGAGCTGGGTTCAAATGACAGGAATGTGCTGTGGTGACTCATTCTTACCTTCCAAAGTTAGCTGGAAGAAACTCCAAAAAGGCATCATTTAGATAGAGCTGGGTCAAATTTAGAAGTTGTGTGAAACCATCTGGCAGCCTAAAAAAACAGAGCAAACCTTAATGCTCACCCCGAGGTTGCCATGGAGATAATAACAATGTATATTTAGAAGCAGAAAGGTGACTTTCTCTCTCACCTTCTTTTTCTACCCAAATTCTCCTGAAGAACTTACTTCTTACCAACATTTTTGCCCATTCCCAGCTTCTCTGCCTTGCTACAAACACAGGAAATGCAAACGCCTGGCACAATCAGGGTACAGCAGCCTTTTTTCCTTCCTTTCCTTTCCTTTCCTTTCCTTTCCTTTCCTTTCCTTTCCTTTCCTTTCCTTTCCTTTCCTTTCCTTTCCTTTCCTTTCCTTTCCTTTCCTTTCCTTTCCTTTCCTTTCCTTTCCTTTCCTTTCCTTTCCTTTCCTTTCCTTTCCTTTCCTTTCCTTTCCTTTCCTTTCCTTTCCTTTCCTTTCCTTTCCTTTCCTTTCCTTTCCTTTCCTTTCCTTTCCTTTCCTTTCCTTTCCTTTCCTTTCCTTTCCTTTCCTTTCCTTTCCTTTCCTTTCCTTTCCTTTCCTTTCCTTTCCTTTCCTTTCCTTTCCTTTCCTTTCCTTTCCTTTCCTTTCCTTTCCTTTCCTTTCCTTTCCTTTCCTTTCCTTTCCTTTCCTTTCCTTTCCTTTCCTTTCCTTTCCTTTCCTTTCCTTTCCTTTCCTTTCCTTTCCTTTCCTTTCCTTTCCTTTCCTTTCCTTTCCTTTCCTTTCCTTTCCTTTCCTTTCCTTTCCTTTCCTTTCCTTTCCTTTCCTTTCCTTTCCTTTCCTTTCCTTTCCTTTCCTTTCCTTTCCTTTCCTTTCCTTTCCTTTCCTTTCCTTTCCTTTCCTTTCCTTTCCTTTCCTTTCCTTTCCTTTCCTTTCCTTTCCTTTCCTTTCCTTTCCTTTCCTTTCCTTTCCTTTCCTTTCCTTTCNTCTCCTTCTCCTTCTCCTTCTCCTTCTCCTTCTCCTTCTCCTTCTCCTTCTCCTTCTCCTTCTCCTTCTCCTTCTCCTTCTCCTTCTCCTTCTCCTTCTCCTCTTTTCCTCCCGTTCTTTCTCCCTCTCCCTCTTCCTGTCTCTCTATTTTTTTTCAAACCAGAACATCAACATTTCACCCTTTCCCCCTCTTCACTCCATTCTGTAAATCCTGGATTTAAGACACATTTTTGTTGCTGTCATTGCAAGATTCCCGAAGGAATAAGGAATACGGAATAAAGGGCTGTCGGAGCGCCCAGGTGAGGCCTCACCCCTGCGTGAAGAGACTGCCCAGCCTGACTGGCACTACCAGAGCACTCAGACCTCGGGTAAACCCACCCTGGGTTTAAAACAATTAGACAGAAATCCAGATTAACCCTGCAGAAGGGCAGGACACAAAGCCCTGAGCTCTGAGCTGGCGCTGAGCACATTTTGTGCCCTGGGAATGAGCAAAACGAGCTCCAGGTACTCACTTGGACACGGGATTCACGCTGGCTTCGATTATCGTTAAACACTTACAACACTTAATGTTTTCTGGGAAATCTTGGATTCCTAAAGAAACATGGAAAGAATATTAGATCCACAAAAATATTAATTATACACATAAAAATACTGTCTACACGGAAACTCTTCAGCTTGGTTTGTTCATTGGGATTTTCAGCTCTGACTTCGGCTCGGGCAGGAAGGAAACACAGTTTGGAATTATCGTCCAAAAGGTGATGCTCAAGCCCTAAATAAATACATAAAAATACAAAATTGTAACTCTTCTGCTAATGCTTGATTTCGATAACCTTCTAGAACTAACAGTGACATCATTTGTGCTGAGATTTGTGCCTTCATCCCTCCCCAAACTGCTTCTCTCTCACAGAATCCTCAGAGTCTCCAGGCCTCCAGTGACAGGAAATTTCCCAACATTTCCAGGAGTTCCTAAGCCTCATTTTTTAAAAACAAAGGTTTTCAGGCCCATCCATATGAAAGTGCAGAACTGGGAATGCACAGCAGCAAATCAGTCCAGGTAAATCCTGGGAATTGTTTAAATCCCCCCCACAGGAGCCCAGTGAGCTCTAAACCACTTTGGAATGTTCTGAAGTGCATGGAAAACTGGCCTCACATTCCTATTCCCAGCTGGGCACGAGCCATCGGGGCACGGGATGCTAAAAATACTCCGTTTTTAAAAGGGAAGAACAGGGGTGGATTTTCCACGGATCCTTCCCCGAAAGCGCCGGGCGGGAAGCCTGAGGCGGCGCACGGATTTCTTCACCACGGGGAGTTAAAACTCCATCCCAGCTGCGGATTTTTTGGGGATCCTCGGGGTCTGGAGGCCTCACCGTTTTTGCTGATGTCGAGCTCCCGGAGGTTGACCAGGCTGGCGATGGAGGTGGGGAGGCTGGACAGGTCGTTGTCGGGAATGCTCAGCTTCCGCAGGGCTTGGCAGTTGAACAGTTGCTGTTCCGGGGGGGTTTCATGGGGAAAAAAAAACCCAAAAAGCTCCATTTGGGATCGTTACTGACACACAAACAGCGCAGAGCCCCAGTTCAGGCCTGGCTGTCCTGGGAAGGCATTCCCACAGCGGACAGGAATAAGGCAAGCAGGTTTTGAGCAGCGGGAATGTTCAAAGAGAGTCCAAAACTGCCAATTCATTGCAATCGATGCCAATTTGGTACCATTACACCATATAAATTGTAATTATTGACATGTTTCATGTGGACCATGAAAATTCCCAAATTCTTCTGCCTGCTCTTAAATTAAAATATTTGGTTTCATGATTAAATTTCATGGCAGATTTTAAAATACTGCGACTGCATTCAGATTAAATAATTATCCTCAAGATCCGAAAATGCTTTGGCATTATCCAAAGGATACTTTCTTTAAATCCCTGCTCAACACTCAGGACTCAATTCTAATTTTTCCCCCCAATTCCAATTTTATAGGAGCAGATTCCCAGTTTTCACCAGGAAATGCAGGGATTTCTGGACCACACCTGCCCTTTGCAGGCACCTCCCGAGGGTTCTGCAGGTGCCAGTGCTGTTCCCACCGTGTTCAGTCTCTTTCCCAGACTCCTCTGTCAGGATAAACTCCATAAACTATTTGGGAATGCAGAATAATTTGATTCTAATTTTTGAAAACTCAACCAAGTATCCATGGAAAAGCAAATTAACAGGAATGGTGTGAAAATTCCCATGTGTTATTTCACTTTAAGTACATTTTAGATCATTTCTGTCATAATCCATTAGGAAAATCCTTCTTTTCCTTCCACAGAACCTGTTCTCAGGAAAAGCAGAGGGAATTCTGCGAGCAACAAATGTTCAGGATGAGGAAAAATCCTCATCCCGTGCTGGGGCTGTGCTTCCCACAGGGAAGGGCAAAGGGAATCTGCCTCTGGAAAATGAGGAATTCCTTTCCAAGGAATCCAGGAGCTTTTCCTCCCTCAAGGAAACCTTTAGGTCCTTTAGGACCAGGCTGGGAAGCAACACCACCGAGAGGCTCCGGGGCTGGCTCTGGATCCTGGGAATGCCCAGCACAGGGAATCTGCCGGGTTTTGGGATGGGACACTCCACGCCACGCCTTGGGCAGAAAAGGGGATGAATTAAACGATACAAATTAAATATTTCATGGAAAAGGGAACAGCCAGAGCAGGTCCCCAGGCTGAGGAATTCCTCTGGGAGCTGAGGAAGGCTGGGAACGCGGGGTTCTGACCCCACCTGGACACACCCAAGGCTTTGGAAGTGCTGAAGGGAGAAGCCCCATTAAAAATCTCCCCTCTGGAGGGATTTTAGGAAGTACAGTTGCATCAGAAGGAACATGAGACATGGAATGTGCCAATGTGGCCCCAAAATCGCTTTTTTTTCACCCACTGGATGTTCAGCAGATGTTTTCCCCAGTTCCCAGGGCTCCCTGGCCATCAGGATTTTGTTGGGACCATCATTCCCTATGTCCATGTGCAACTTTAATTCCTCTCAGCCCGAAGCCAAGCGGTGCTACCGGAGCTCTGAGTTATAAAATCGGGGTTTTGTTCTGCACCTCTGGGGAGAATTCCATCCCACTCATGTTTCTCTGGATGCTGATTCCAGTGACTCCACTTTCATCCAGATCAATTTTCCCTTTATTAGTCATCGATTCATTTGACTCATACAAATAAGGGATTTTTTGCAGCAGGAGCATGAAGTCAAAGGCAAAGAGAATAAAAAGACTTGGCTGGATTTAGCCAAAAAGAGAGTGAGAAATAGAAAATCATCTTGTAAATCCTTAAAAAACCAGAGAAATGCCAGAAGTGAAGAACTAAAAATCAGCAGGAAAAGAAATCATCATTATGCTACCTAAAATGGAAGGTAAAAATGAAAACAAAAACAAAAATAAAACCAGCAGAATGAGTTTGAGGCATCTGTTCAATGGAAATTAATTTACTGGGTTCTAGAGCATGACGTGAAACTAAAGTAGAGCTGGACTTAACTGAGTGGTTTCCCCATTAAATAGCAGAACATGATCGAGAGTTTTGATCCAAAAGAATTTTGTAACATCAGAGGCACAGAACATTTGGCGAAGAACAGAAAATGACCAAAAATTTCCTCTGGAAGAAGTTCTTTGAAATCGCATTTACAGAGGGAGAAGAGAACGGCAGAATTTAATGTATAACACAAAAGTTCATGTTAAGTAATACAGTGCCAGTTTCAAGGAAAAAAAGGGCCTTTTCTCTCCTGGAATATTAATTCAGTGATGGAAAAAAGCTCTGAGCTCTGCAGCAAAAACACCTCGAGCAGAAAATTTGATAAAGGAATTATTTCGACTGTTGAATTCCTGGTAACAATTAATAAAGGCTTAAGACAAAAACTGATGAGTGCTATTAACACTGTCATTAATCTTCTCTTCCACATGGCCAGGATTATGTTAAACTCGATTTACTCTAAATTAAAATTATCACCTTCATCCCCAATTTCTGCATTTTGGACCTCTTCCCTCTGGCCCTCATTTTTTCCACACAGAATTATGGCATCTTGCTCTGATATATTAGTTTTCTATCAAGCCCAAGTCTGAAATACTTCGATAATTCCAAGAGACTCAACCCGAATATCCCAAAAATTCCTCCCTAAATGAGACACTTCCAATATTCCTCAGTAGCAGAATGAAAATAAGGCAAATTATCATTATTATTATTATTATTATTATTATTATTATTATTATTATTATTATTATTATTATTATTATTACTAGGGAGCTCAGGGCTTCCTGAGCAGGTTTTCCCCAGGATCCATTTGGGATTTCTGGGGGTAGAACCCAGCTGGTTCTGTGCTGTGTCTCCAGGAGAGCTCAGGCAGCTCTCCAGAGCGTTTTTCCATGAAAATAAAGGGATTTTGGCTGCCCTGCCCCACCATCTGTGCAGAATTCCTCCGTGGAGTGCGACCTCTCAAGCAATGAACCATCACATCCCAGCAAAGCAACTCCATGGCATGGAAAAAGTCCATTTTCTACCTTTGTAAATAGAATTTATAGGGAATCTCTGTGCAGCAAAAGTGGGAAATCTGCTGTGAGATGGTGGAGAATGGGGCAATGTTTAATTAAAGATCCGTACGCATCGTCCATTATTGTGGAGAAAAATTCAATTAGGGCCTGGATCCCATCCACTCATGCTTCATTATGGAGCCAGCATCTGCCATTAATTGCTTTTTCCACCTTTCCCTCTTCTGCTTCCAGAACGTTTTAGTTACAGTAACCTTTGATTGCTTACAGCAAACACTGATCAGCAGGAGAATGGGCTGAAAGATTCCCGAAGAGGAGTTTTACGCAGGAAGGATGACTGGGATGATGGCAGGGCAGGTACGGAACTCCTGCTGGGAGAGCTGGCATTCCCAGCAATATCCCACAGTTGGCATTCCCAACGATATCCCACAGTTGGC
The DNA here is from genome assembly GCA_013398955.1 of Callaeas wilsoni. Lineage (NCBI taxonomy): Eukaryota > Metazoa > Chordata > Aves > Passeriformes > Callaeidae > Callaeas > Callaeas wilsoni. The sequence goes on along the minus strand of VWPU01009731.1, from coordinate 1,301 downwards.
ATTCCCAGCCATATCCCACAGTTGGCATTCCCAGATCCATCCCACAGGGATAAAGGGCTGATCCCGACACAGGACACAGCACTGGCATTCCCAATAATATCCCTCAGGGATAAAGGGCTGATCCTGACACAGGACACAGCACTGGCATTCCCAATGATATCCCACAGGGATAAAGGGCTGATCCTGTCCGAGGACACAGCACTGGCATTCCCAATGATATCCCACAGGGATAAAGGGCTGATCCTGAAGGAGAGCTTGCATTGAAAAGCAGGGATGGAGCAGATCCAAAGGCAGTGGTGACTCCTGATCCAGTGTGGACAGCCCAGGAATTTCTGGTGCCAGAACCCTTTCTTTTGGAGCGTTGTTTTCCCAGTTTCAGGCTGCACCACCTGCCCCATTCCTGTGCTGTGAAGAGGGAGCAGGAGTCCCTACTCCTCCCAGGGCAGCTCCAGTTCCAAGGAATATCCCTGGATCCCCCTCTCCGCCTCTCCCCAGGAGCTCCAGTTGGGAGCCATCCCTGTCCCAGAGCCGGGCACACATTCCGGGCCCCGGCTGTGCCCTCGCATCCCAGCAGCCCCCGGATTACCTTGGGAAGCTCCTCAATCTGGTTGGCATCGAGGTACAGCTCCTCCAAGGTGCGCTCGAAGTTGAAAACCTCCTTTGGCACCTGCTGCAGGCCACAGTGGGAATAATCCAGCACGGAGACGATCTCCTCCTCCCCGCGGAAACACCGGCATGGCACCAGGCGGCCGATGATTTTCCTTTTGGTTGTCATCTCCAAGCAGCATACTGAGGGAAAAAGGGAGAAAAAACGGGATTCGACACCAGCAGCCTTCTGGGGAATGCTCTTGGGAATCATTCTCCGGATTGCAGTTCATTAAAAGCAGTTTTCCTGAGGGATATCCGGAGTTGCATTTTGCCGTTCTTACGGTACCTTTCTGGAATGAAAAGGTGGGATTTGCCAGTGGAATGAGAAAACCTCCATCCAGCAGCTGTTCCCCACCCCGGGACAGAAGGGAACACGCCAAGCCCAGCCACAAGCACGGTTTTTATGGGAAGATGAGCCATGGGAAGCCACAAAAACCAAACCCATCCACGGAAGCACCAAGCCAAGGTCAGTCCCTGGCCCAGCAGGAACAGTCCCAGCCAGGACTCAGGCGGAGTCACCTGGGTCTGATTCCCATGGGAAATGGGCGTTATCCCTGGATCCCCCACACTTCCCACGGGCTCCTCGAGCAGCTGAGGAACGCAAGAATGGAACCCTTGGCTACAGAGCAATCCCGAGCCATTCCTGCTCCTCC
>VWPU01009730.1:40758-91057 GCA_013398955.1 Callaeas wilsoni | reverse complement strand
TCCCGCCCGCCCGCCCGCGGACAAAGGCGCTGCGGCCGCGCCGTGCGCCGGACCCCGCTCTGCCCCCGCACCGGCTCCCTTCGCCTCTCTGGCCGCTCCGCTTCATCCCAAAGGTTGCCGGGACCGCACCACGGTGGCCCCCGGCAGAACCTCCATTATTTGTCTCCCACGCTGGCCAAGAAGGCCAAGGGTATCCTGGCTTGGATCAGCAACGGTGCGGCCAGCAGGACCAGGGCAGTGACCGTCCCCATGTGCTGGGCACTGGTGATGCCACACCTCGAAAACTGGATTCAGTTTTGGGCCCCTCACGACAAGAAAGGCATTGAGGGGCTGGAGCACAAGCAGAGAAGGGCAAGGGGCTGGAGCACAAGGTTGGGGGGGCTCAGCCTGGAGAAAAGGAGGCTCAAGGGGAGCTTTATTACTCTCTACACCTGAAAGGAGGTTGTGGCCACGTGGGGGTCGGCCTTTTTCCCCCATGTAACAAGAGTTAGGACAAGAGGAAATACCCTCAACTTATTCCAAGGTTTGGGTGGGTAGATAGGACATTAGGAAAAATTTCTTCACCCAAAGGGTGGTCAGGTGTTGGAGCAGACTACCCAGGGAAATGGTGGAATCGCCATTCCTGGAAATGTTCAAGAACCATGCAGATGTGGCACTTTGGGACACTGTTTCAGGGTGAACAGTGCTGGGTTAATGGTTGGACTTAGTGAGCTTAGAGGTCTTTCCCAACCGTAATGACTCTGTGATTCTCCCACCCCACCTGGGCCCTGGTCCTGCAAGCACTCACAAATTATTATTAACGACCCAAATCCACGAATAAAAATTATGCTTATGTCTTTGGCAAATGGGACCTGTCTGGGAAGAGCCGTGAGAGCTCTGAAGGCCAGGATTCAAAGTCAAAATGACCTCAACGAAATGGAAAAAGGATTGGCAATATGCAGGCTGCAAGTCCACGCAGACGAATGTGATAATGATCCCTGGCAATGCCAGATAGGAACCTGCTGGCTAGCCAGGCTTTTTACAGATAAAGATCTGCAGTAGAGTGGATCAAAGAGTCAATTCGTGATGCTGCTGTGAAAAAAGCAAACGTTGGGGCGTATAAACATCCACAGGTATCGTGTTTTGAGAAAGGCGAGGCCTGGTGGAGAGACTCCAGTGGGGACTCGGGAACAGCCCGGGATCTGGCTTTGTAGAAGGACTGCAGGAACCATCCATGTTTAGTCTGGGGAGAGTCTCTGCTGGGCTCTAAGGCTGTGGGGACATGATAACCATTTCCAAATACATAAAAGGCTGCCACAAACAGGAGGGGAATACATTTCTTTTACGGGTAGGGATTAAAACAAAATGTTGCCAGCTCAACACTGTAACAAGGATAATTCAGGTACACTTTCTAGGGGTGAAAATGGTTAAACCTTAGAAAAGATTATTTAAGGAGAGTTAGGACTCTCCACTTTTAAATCTGAGGATTTAAAAAACTTTAAAAAAGAACGGTAGACATGCTCCTGTATGGAAAGTGTTTAGTAGTGCTGATCCTGTTTTGGGGCAGGAGACAGCCCAAGCAATGCCCCAAGGTTCCTCCCAGCCCTGTTCAGAGATCAGAACTCTCACTTAGGTCTCCAACTTCCCACTTCAACACAGCGGAACAGGTGTGGAGATGTGTGCCAGACAGGTCCCATGTCCCAGCCCTCATCACGCAGGACGTGAGTGAGGGCCTCCTGGGAAGCCATGGCCCCTCTGCCCACTGCTCCCAATTCCTCTCCAGCAGTGCCACGGGAGCATGGCACTGCCTGCAGCTGCTGCCAGGGAAGGAAGCGCTATATATGGATGAGAACTTCCTGCAGGGATGAATTCCCGTGGATTCCCATGGCCCCATGCCAGTTTCCAAGCACTGACCATGGGCACAGCTCCTGCGCACCCCACTGGGACCCAGGAGCTATTCCCAGCTCTTCTTTCGTCCTCCAGCACTGACACAGCTGTATGTGAATGGCAGAACCCCCTCAGGACAGTGAGAACTCCAGGTTATTGGGTTCTCCTCCTGCCTGCCCTCACTGCTGCCCTGCTTGGGGACAGCCCAAACCCTCTGCTGTGCTGCACCTGTTTCAGGCCGTGCTGCCCGTCTTGAGCTTCTCTGTAGGACACCCACCATGGCATTTCACCTCCAGGTCCCCTTACCGCTGGACATGTGGCAGGAGCAGACACACCTGCAGGGGGAAGGAGAAGCAAATGCCCCTTGATGGGCCCTGGAGGGGTATGAGCTAAGGATTTCCAAGGCTTATTTATACAGAACACAAGGAGAACTCGCAAAGGTCACGTTAACGGCTCTTTCGAAACCAGGCCAGGGCTGTGAACTAGAAGTGAACCAAATGCAAGTCCCAGTTAGTTTCAGATGGCACTTTTCCTCAAAACTGAGAATTTTACACACCCTTTTACTGGCTGCTGGTCACTAACACGCTGCGAAAAGCAACGAAATCTTTGGTGCAGTGTAAGTTTGGAGACTTCAGCATACAAAACCTACTGGGATTATGTGTCTCTCTAATCTGATTTCGAGGTTGCCTCCATAAATATTACCACTTCTACATCCAGAACGTTTGTAGACCACACCAGCCCCTAACTCATGTAACCAGAGCGATGTATTATGCAAATGCCTTCCTTTTTCTCATATCCCAGGCTGGTAGATCAAATCAGACTGCACCCAACTCTCATCTGTCCTTTACATGTTGATCAAAGCACAGAGTGCTGTTTTGAAAAGGAAATGCCATTGAGGGTAAAATGCCGTGTGCTGTCTGAAAAAAGGATCTGCTGATAAGGATCGGTGTGATTCAAAGTGACAGGATGAATTCACAAAGAGCCTGTTGTCACCTCTACCTCCAGTTCAAAGCACGGACACTCGAGAGGAAAGAGGTTCATGTCACTGACCATCTCCTCCTGGCCTGGATCTGCCCAAAAACCCTCATTCAGTACCAATAACAGACACCATGTGAATCATTTCCCACAGCAGTGTAAGAGAAACTATTTCAAAATACTGCTTTGATAGATGCTGGTACATCTCACAGCCAGGAAAGTCAGCGAGCTCTAAAGAGAGGGAGAGAGGGTGGAGGATGGCGTACAGCACAGGGAACTGCATGAGGTGGCACAAAATAATACGGAATCACAGAATGGACTGGGCTGGAAGGGACCTGAAAGACCATCTCATTCCAAGCCCCCTGCCACGGGCAGGGACACCTTCCATTATCCCAGGCTGCTCCAAGCCCTGTCCAACCTGGCCTTGACATTTCCAGGGATGAGGCAGCCACAGCTTCTCTGAGCAACCCGTGCCAGGGCCTCACCACCTTCAAAGGGAAGAATTTTTCCTGGATATCACAACTCCTGCCACACCACCAGCTGTCGACATCTTCCTGCTGCTCACCCCAAACTGAAACATCCATCCTCAGTTTCACCCCTGTCTCCCCGCTGGCTCTGAGTCCCGCCTTGCTGCCACTCAGTCCTCAGCTCTGCCCCGGTGTTGCAGGAAGTTTCCCGTGCCCGGACGCGGTGCTGGGACTTTCCTGCGGTGTGTGGCTGCACCTCTCGCTGACGTCTGACTCAGCCACCTGCACACGTGTGGCTCTCTGGTTTCCTCGTGTGCCTGTCCCCAGGCTCGGAGAGCTCGTTTGCCGTCTGACCTCGCGCCCTCGCTTGCTGCTTGCGCTGTCTTCTCCGAACTACAGCTCCTCACCCTCTTTCTAAGTGTTTAATTTTTTTAAACAGGTTTTTTCCTTTCCCCGTTTTTCACTCAGCTCTGCCCATGTAATCCCACAGTGCGCCACTGTCACCAACAGCAAACTCCTCCGTTTCGCAAGGACGGGCACAAACCTGCCCTTCCCTGCCTGCCCTGTTTCCTTTTCTGTGTTTCTGCTTTCTAGGTCTCCTCACCCCGTTACAGCCCGTGGATTTGGTTTAGTTCTGCTTCTCCAGGTGTAACCGCTGGAGCCTCAATAAAAGTCAATTAGCCTGTCTGCCAAATCCTTGCCATCGTTGCACTGTCCTCATTAATGCACTTCAGAGTCTCATCCCATCCGTGAATATTTTACGCACACGAGCAATGGGAGATGTAATTCCTTGCGAATCACGGGATGCTGTACTCCACTGCTGGCTGTACAAGGAGTGTGTGGGACAGCAACAGCCCCTGGCAAAGGGCAGGCAGCAATATTCCCAAATATTTGATCCCAGGAAGTGCCTCCTGGTGAGATGCACTAACAGGGTATTCATAGAACCACAGAATCCTAGAATGGTTTGGCTTGAAAGAGACACTAAAGATCATCTCATTGCACCCCCCTGCCACGGACAAGGGACACCTTTCACTTAGACCAGTAGCTCTGAAACCTGTCCAAGTTGGTCTTGAACACCATTCACGCCACTGGCAAAATAACCCGGGGCAGAGTTGTAGGAGCCAGGAAGGCTTCTCCAAGGCAATCTTTTTGCGAGCAAAAGCCTTGTGCCTCTTCCCTGGCGAGTGGGTTCAGGCAGCACATCCCGGCAAGGTGCAGGGAGGGCAGACACCCGGACACGCAGTGTCAAACCACGCCAGGGAAGGTTTAGGCCGGACACTAGGATGAATTTCTTCACAGAAGGGCTGATTGCCCAGGGAGGTGATGGAGTCACCGTGCCTGGAGCTGTTTAAGGAAAGACCGGACTTGGTGCCATGGTAGTGTTGGGTCGCAGGTTGGACTCGGGATGATGGCGGAGGTCTTTTCCAACTTAAGTGATTTCTGTGAACCCCTCCGCGAGCCGTGAACCGGGCGCGGCCTCACCACGCCCCGGTGCGCGGGACTCGGGCGCGCTGAGGCAGGAGCCGGGTCCAGGCCCCCCCATCCCAAGGACACCCCCTCAACCATGCCGAGGGGGCGGGGCCCGCCGCAGCGATTGACAGCCGCCTCGCCCAATCAGCAGCGCTCGCTGCCACGATTGACAGCCACATCAACCAATCAGAGCAGCGTCCGCCGCGCTTTCCCCGCCCCTCGCCCTTCCCGCGGCTTCTCGCGCAACCGGCAAGGCCAGCCGGAAGCGCAGCTCGTCGCTTCCGGGCGTTGCTAGGCAACGGGGCAGGCAGCTTCCGGGCGGCGGGTGCGCTTCCGGGTGCGCGGCGGCGTTACCGGGTCGGGGGCGGCGGTGGCACCACCATGAGCACCATGTTCGCCGACACCCTCCTCATCGTGTTCATCTCCGTCTGCACCGCGCTGCTGGCCGAGGGTGAGCCGAGGAGGGCGCGGCTGTGGCCGGGGGGCGGCCGGCGGCTCCCTCGAGCGCTGGCAGAGAGCGGATGAAGAGGCGGCATTGGGGGCCCTGGGGAGGGGGAGAAGAGCAGGGTAGGGTGGCTCGGTGTCACCTGAATTTCCTCACAGGCACCCGAGAGGACAGCGGTGAATCCCCTCCGAGCAGCGCTGAGCTCTGGTGCAAGGCGGTGGGAATTGGGGTTGTTCCCTCCGGGAGTGAGGGAGGCTGTTGTAGGATGACAGAGAACTTAGTGGTTTTCCCCCGTAGCTGTTGTGGGAAGGATGCGAAGAAATCGCCTGACCTTGCCATGATGGTGGCTTAAGCTACTTGGAAATGTTTTTTATATTTAAATGGTTGAAATAGGGGCAGCTTTTTAGGGAAGTGTTGGATGGGTGCCTTTTGGGGTGGTCACAAGACAGAGGTCCCCTTTCTGGGCATTGTGTTGTATCCCCAAAGCCCCTATATCCCCTCCGTCCCCAAATCTTCATCCCACACCTGCAGAACAGCATCTCTGTGCATCGCAGGGCAGGGCGAATCCCCGGTGGAACGTGGCCTTGTAGGAGCCCTCGCGCATGGCTTTTGGGGTTAGGAGGTGTGCACATCCTCTGCCTCCCACAGCACGGGGCTGTGCTGCCCTCGGAAGTGTTTACAGGTTCCCTTCCCCGCAGCTGCTGAGGCCGGGGACTCGGCAGCGTGGCCCTGCTGTCAAACCAAAGCCAAAAAAAAAAAACAAACCCAAAAAAAGGGGCCAGAAGCTTTGTGTAGGGGCTGGCAGTGAGCTGCTCACAAACCCGTGGTTCTGCACTGGTGGCAGTGGTTTTTGTCGTGTTCAAGTGCAAGGATTTAGACTGGAGAATCTCTCGAGGTCTCTTCTAGCCTCAAACCTAACTTGTGTTTTCAAAATGTGATGCCGCTTACAGAGAGGTCCTGGAAGGAGCAGAAATTGTTCCTCAGGCCTTAATTTGGGTGCTGTGGAAATGCAGAGCCACAAAGATGTTCATTGCCTTAATCAGCCTTTGCTTTTAAGGTGAGCAACAGCTTGTAAATATGGGCATGAGGAAACTGAGGCTGGTCACTCCTGGAGGTGTTTACTTCAGAGTTTATTGGCTACGTGGTTTATCAATAAAAGTAAAACGCTTTTTTCAGTTTTACACCTACAGCTCATTTCATGGTTTGTTTTACACTTCTGTTTTACACGGAACTTGGGGATTTGAAGGACGGGGATGCTGCAGTTTGCTGGTGCTTCGTGCTCCCTTGGCTGTGTTACAGCGGGGTTTTGTAGACATAAAGCTTAATTTCTGCATGTGGATTTGCTCCCTCCCATCGGCGTTGTTGCAGGAGGTCTCTGCTCACCTCGTTCCTGCCTCTTTGTTTCAGGGATAACTTGGGTGCTGGTTTACCGGACAGACAAGTACAAGAGGTTAAAGGCTGAAGTGGAAAAGCAGAGCAAGAAATGTAAGTGCTTATTGCTGTCCTTAATTCCGCTCTTTTCCTGGAGGGAGCTCAGCCAAAAACCTTTTTCCTAGTCTGAATTGCCCCTCCTGTCAGTGGAGGACAGGAGGGAGTAAGAGATTGGTACTGGCGTCTTCTTTTCTGAGCATGAGCAGCCAGTGTCTGAAATAAATGCCTGAAATACGTTCAGAGATGCAATTTCTGCCTTGCAGGGGTGAAGAGGAGAATTTGAGGTCTGTAGGCAGAAAGCACTGGGGTTGAATAATGAGGAAAAAGCATTTTATGTAAAGATTAAAAGTGGTGGTTAACGATGGGGGATGACTAAAGACAAAGCCATCACAGAAAGGTCTGAGCAATCAGCTGATGTAAAACCAAATTATCCTAATGTAAACTGGAAGCAAATAGGTTAGGAAATACTAGGAAGTAAGTTCCAGGTTCATTCCAGAGAGAGGAGGTAAACAAAAGATGAGGGAAGAAGGGAAAAGGGAGCTGAGGGCGAGCAGTCAGAAGATCTGCATCAAATATTAAGAGGAATGGTAAACAGGAGGGAGCATGCGGTGTTTAAATGGACCTGTCTGTATCAGAAGCCAAGTTGCAGAGGTGAAATCCTGACCTTTCAAACTCTGCTGTGTACACCCTGCCCAAGTTACAGCAGTAGGAGACAGCGCACGACAACTGGGGCCAAAATAGAGCTGGTTTTACCTTACAAATATTTCCTTGTGGTGTCAGTGCTCTTTAATGCATGAGAGAACAATATTATCACATATTGCTCTTATCAGCCCAGCTTATTCCAGCCTTCCCCCGGGCAATATAAACTGAGGGTTGAAGTATAGTCATGTTTGTGTCAGAGCTCCGGCATCAGGGGCTTTTGTCACCACAGCAGGAGCAGATGGGGATCGCTTCTCTGCCTGCCTCACTTGAATCCCACTTGTCCTATGTGTGGGATGGAATTAGCCCCAGAAGAGCGAGTTAGAGAAGGAGCTGAAACCCAGCTGCAAACTTAGTGTCCTCTGGTGTTCGTGCTGTTAGATTCCAAAAGCAGTTAGCAGGGCTTAATCTCTGGGGTTTAATGATAGCTGTGAGAGTTTAATGCTGTTTGCTTTTATAGCTCTCTTGGTATCTAGGCTATCATCTGTGAAGGGAATGGTGTGAGGTTCATGCATCTCAATTAGTTTCTGATCTCCCTGTTTGATTCCCCACCCCCAACATAAAAAAAAAAAGAAAAATAAAAAAGGTAAAGCTGAATAAGGAGTCAGTAAAAACTCGGCTTTGCTTTTTTCCTTTCCCCTCTTGTGCTGAGGACAGCTGGCTGACCTGAGGGCTCACAACTTGCCAAGTGGACCACTTGAGCCACACCTTTCAACTGTTATCTAACACATCTGAAACAGGAAAAAACACATTTGAGACCTTTAAGCTCTCCCGTGAGAGTCCTAGCGATCTTTAGGATTTGCAAAAACAAAGGGGCTGAGCGGTGTGCTTGAGCAGACATTGTTACTCCTTAATTTCATCTCTTCCTGTCCTCTCCTTCCTAGGGAGAGGCTCAGCGTTGTCTGAGGCTGCCGCAGGGATTGTTCTGGGGAAATGTAGGGGTAAATTTGCGAGGCTGAAGGCCATGCCTGGAATTTCTGGTGTGAAGATGTGACATCCCTGGAATTTCTGGTGCGAAGATGTGAATGTTCCCACGGACAGGCTTTAGACGCTTCCCGACAGTCCTAGGGGAATTGGGGCTGGGAGTTCCTCGGGGTTGGCATAAGGCTTAATAGCACAGTCTAGAGTTTAGAGCCGGGGCCGTGGGGCTCCGTGGGGCAGGGCAGGGATGGACTGATCTGGTTTCCCCAGATGGATTTGGGATAAGGAAGGTTGTGGAGACAGTGTTCTGTGAGCCTTGGGTGCGTTGTGTCATCTGACACCTCTCTCCATATTCCCCAGGGACGCAAGCTCCCAGTTTTCCTCTCAGTGCTAGCCTGCCCGCCAGAGATACTCTTTTTCTTTGGGAAAAGCAGTTGTATCTCACTCCATTGCCATGGAGGGATGGTGTTTAGGTGACTTGTCTGGGCTGGTGTGATTTTCTGAGCAGTTGGGACTGACTCCCATTTCGTAAGGCAGCACTACAAATCCTGGCGTGGCTTGGAAGGTCGGCTGCCTTCATTTCCTCTGGGCTTTGAAACCAGGGCTGGAAGGTGTGTGCTGAGCTGGGGCTTCACGAGGGAGGGGAGCCCTAGCACTGAGGTATCTGAGCTGACAGTGAGCCAGGGCTCTTTGGTGGTAGAGCAGATATGGTACATGCAGTCTGCATAAATACAGAGAGCTTAAAGTAAAAAAAAAGGCTGCTATCTGTTGTCAGACCACGGTCATGCTTCATCATCCTTGCTTCCTGGAGTACTGTTGTTGTAGATCTTGAATGGAAATGTCTCTTGCTTCCTGGAAAAGCCCTTTTTGCTGTCCCAGAACCTCCTTTGCAGCTGAGCAGCACGTTCACTGCGTTCCCATTTCCCTGTTAGCCTGGTTTGCTGCAGTGGTGGTTGGTTGCAGGTGCTCGGTGCATGTCTGATTTGGGGTTTTAGTACCTTTGAACTTAGGCTTCTACTTGAAAATATCGGAAATACTTCAGTACTAATTAATTGAAGAGTGGAGAGGCCGTGGCTGCCTGCTTGGACAGCATTTCCCCTGAGAATGCCTGCCTGCGAGGAAGGGATGTACGAGAACACAGGCTTTCCTGTATTCTGCTTCCCACTGCAGATAATCGGGAGCAGAGCTTGCCACAAAGCTCTTTTCATTCCACTTGCTGAATCAAAAGTACTGTCTGATACTAATGACAAATCAGCAAGGGTCAGTTGAGCCAAAATTGTCCCCAGACTGCTCAGTCCACAATGTAGTGGGCTCTTGACAGAGTTCACAGTTAACCCTTTAAATATCTATCTTATGCTGTGTTTAGGATTTTTTTTATTGTGGTTTTTAAGTGATTGTTGTAATCAGCCGTGGTAGTCGATAACTTACTGATTCTGAATGTGTTCTTAGCCATACTTAGCTGCTTTTTGTGCCCCTGTTCTGCAAAGGAGTAAAACATTTTGTTTGGTGTGTGGAAAGGGAGTGGTGGCATCACTGTGCAGAAATGATGGAGTGTCTTTTCATTTTGCAGTGGAAAAGAAGAAGGAAACGATAACTGAATCAGCAGGCCGACAGCAGAAGAAGAAGATAGGTAAGACTGGTGCCTCAAGAATGGTGGAAAGTTGAGAAACTGATGGAAGTGATTATCCTTTCCTTCCTTTCAAGGCTATTTATTAGTTTGTCTTGCTCTTCCAAGGCAAGAGGGACCCAGCCTCCTGATGGTTTTGATCAAATGGGTGGATCACTGAGAGGAGCAGCACCTCTTGCTGAGCTCCCTGGCTTTTTCTCCCATTTTAGCCTTGATATCCATGGCTGTTACTAACTTCAGCTGTCAGAGCTCTTTGCTGCACTGCACTGGCAGCTTGCAGTAGCTATAGGACTCTGATTGTGATTTGGATCTTTTTTTTTCCCCCCTTCATTTGAACACTTCAGAGCTGAAGGTGTTCATGTTAACTGTAACTGTGCTTAGATTAATTTCAATTTTAATAAATCAATTTTGCTCAATTTTAGGCAGTGATTCATTTTTCCATTCTTTTTTCATTGTCAGTAAGCTGAATTCTTTGTGGTTTAGGGTAACTCTTTAAATACTGAACTAAGCCAGAACAGGGTAAAGAGATGTTTAAAGGAACGTGGATTTTAGGAGGATCTGCTGTCTGCAGGACCCGCAACGTGCAGCAAAGCTCAGCTAAGTTATTACAGAGGTTGTGGCAGGAACACTTCTGAGAGCTCCTGGGAGTTGGTTTCCTCATTCCTCTGTAACACCAGGTAGCTGGATTAGTCATTTGATCTGTACAAAGCTTGGGAATTATAAACACATCTTCAAACGGTTCTTCCTAGGTAGAAAACCTGTTGTCGTTAGATTCCTGAAGGGACAGGAGCCAAAATGCTTCCTCTTGTGCATTTCAGTTCTTAATCTTGACTAATCCCTGCGTGGGATGAACACTGCTTGGTGGATAAGGCAACTTTAAAAGTGACCATATGTAACAACTGCAGATAACATTAAGTAAAAAAAGTGTGACAACGACTTTTTTTGCAGGGCACCATCCAAGCTGTGTTCCTAGCAGACAATATTTTACTTGTGCTCGGACTAAACCAATAAACAGTAGAATCTGAGGACTTCAGATGCTCCACCAAGTAACCTTGTTTTGCAGATGAAAAACAAAGCACAAAGGGACAAAGATCAGAACTTAGGAAATGACCACTGATTTTGTTTGCTGTGATGCTTGCTGGCCAAGCCTAAGATTCTGATACTGATTTTTTTGGGTTTTTTGGTTTTTTTTTTTACAAGTGCTGCATAACTTCAGTATTTAATTTGTGTTCAGGCAAAGCTGAATTCTTGGTGTTTCTGAAAAATCAGACCCTAAATATCACACTGGACTTCCAGAAAATGACTCACAGCTGTTAAATGGTTTTGAAATCTCTGATCTCGGTAACTTACTGGATGTCAAATCGTTCTGCAAGATGGGGCATCGTTGTCACAGCAAATTTACTTGTGCTGGAGTTCTTCCAAGTTCGACCATCTTAGTTAACAAAAAGTAAATATTGAGCTGAGGCTTTATGGATAAGTAACAGCTGTGGTACAGACCTGCCTCAGTTGCCATCTGTTCCGTGCACAGAATAAGACAGGAGGTGTGTGGATGATATTACTTGGTTTCATAAGGGATGAATCATACATGTGCACAAGGAGGTAGGGGGAAAGTTGCTTAGGAAGGCTTAATTTGGTGTTTCCTACTTAGAAAACTTTATATTTAGCTGTAAAATGAACCGTTTGTCACGTTGTGTCTAAATCACCTTGGACACTGCTGGAACAGGACACTTTCAGCATTGGTGTCATTTCAGTTTGAAGAGAGAATTTTTTCTTCTTCTGTCATTTCAGTTTGAAGAGATAATTTTTTAGCTTAAACCTTGCTACTGCTTTCTGTGTCCATGTGCCTCTGGAAGAAAAGACAGTGACATTCCCAGGAGTCCACATGAGTGCTGGATGGACAGCAAAACTAAAACAAAACAAAACCTCCCAGTCCTGGCAAATCTCTATCTCTGTATCCTCGTGTTCCAACGAGCAGAATAAGATGATTTTGGGCTTGTTAACCCCGTCCTCTTTCTCTGTGCCTTTACCCAACTGGAAACTCCCCAGCAAAGTGCTCAACAGGCTGTTTATGTGTGATTTGGGCAGGAATAGACCATTTATAAAAGTTGGTAGGTCACTCAGAACACGTTCATTTTGAATCTGTAGAAATAGGTGAGAGACAGGTCAGGTATATTGGGCAATCAGGGCTGTGTTCTTTCCCCTATGTAACCTTTAGCTCACCTAACTAGATGGTTAATTATGCAGCAGAGGGGGGAAAAAACAAGTATTTGTGCCAAATGTGACTCCTGAAGAGCTGGCCTGTGGTCACTGAAGTGTCCCAGGACAAAACTTTCCACCTGGCTCAGGAAGCAGGTGTCAGGAAGGTTCCTGCCAGAGGGGATGGTTTGTAGTTAGCAGCAAATGGAAATAGCAAAGAGGGTTCTGAGAAATTGGGTAGGGGTCTTGCTGTTGCTTTTCATAACACTGACTGTGAGTCCCTGTGCTTAGCAGGGGCTTGGGAGAGAATTGTGGAGCTTCTGAGCTGTGGGCCTCTTGTGCTGAACCTTCAGTGGGGATCCCTCAAAACTCCCATGCTGGATAGCCCTTGGCAGTCCTTCTGCATCCTCCCCTCTTCACCCGTGCTGTTCCTTGGATATTCCTTTATTATCCACATCCTTACTTCGGCCAGCTGTTGCTTCTCAGCCCTGGCTGCACCTCTGGATCCTCGGTCTGAGAGGAGCACGAGGCATGATGGGGACATGGGACAGGAAAGGTGACAGATAGTGGACAATGCTGAAGGCCAGAGCAGCCCTCCAGTGAGGGACGTGGAAAATACCCTCTGAAAATCTGAGTATCTTTGAAATCTGTGGTGATTTAAGGACAGACTAAATTTCCAATGGAAGTATTTCCTGCAAAGCACAGTAATACCCTCGTTACTGAATTTCATGTAGGAAATCTCTTTCCTCTTTGGAGAATCTCCTAGGTGTGAGGAGGTGCAAAATTCATTACTGAGACTAGCAGGATGTTGGCATTACTGAGGTGCAGCTCCCAGCTCTGTGCATGGTTTTCCCTTCTGAGACCTCCAAAAGGAATTCCTTACTTATTCAATGTATTTATGGTGGTGTGCAGCAAATTGATCACTGCTGCCTTTGGGAACTGTGGTGGAGGGGCATTGTTTTTGTTCCCTGGCAGCAGTGCTCACGCTCCTGTGTGAGTTGGTTGAGTTAGCAAATCTGACATTGGGTGCATTTCTTTCAAAAGTGCTGAATGTGTGATTCCAGCCGCCTCCTCTCTTTGTGCCTGACTTGCTGCGTGTTGCTGTGGTGGAGAAGCAGTTGGCTATGTACAGTTTTTCACTTTCTACTGTCTGGCAAAGAGAGGTGGAGTTGATTTTGGAAGTGTTATTTGTTTGGAGAGCCAAAGAGGTTAAGTTTTCCTGGAAATGAAAACACTCTGGTTTCTAGGTTGACATAACCGATTATAACTGTTGTTTTTGTCTTTCCAGAAAGACAAGAAGAGAAGCTGAAGAACAACAACAGGGACTTGTCAATGGTATGAAAATTGAAAGTCAGTTCCCAACTGCTGAAGATTTCAGTCAGTCTTCCAACAGAAAGACTTTGTTCAATTGGCAGACATAGGTGCTTTTCCTCTGGAAAGGTCCTTCTGGATTTTCTCTAATAACTACAGATTTTAGCATGAGCCACTGAGTTCTCCTGCAGTTACTGCCTCATCTCATGCCAAACCTTAGCTGTTTTCATCTGTATAAGCCTCCATGATGTTTTTCAAAGTAGAATTAATTTTTGTGGCTTCCTGTAACTTTGGGCATTGTAATGATCCCCTGCTGGGGGTCCCCTGGGAATCCCCCTGATGGGTTTTATAGGCTTAAGGGAAAAATAAAACCAGCCTGTGCAAGGTGACAGGACAATTCTTGAGCACTTTTTGGTTTTGTCTCCTGAAGCAGCAGTTCACAGCAGTGGCCCACACTGTGGCTGCCTTTGTACCCAGCTGCTGACTTCTCTTTGGGATTTTTCCAGTCACTTTTACAACCCCTGTGTCTCCTGGGTCATCCTTTTTCCCTGTTGATTTCAGTGATCTGTACAAAGCCTGTTTTTAAGGGTGTGAGCTCATAATACCTCAGTGTGGGCCTATTGTTTTGATTATCTCTGACCTTTCTGCTTGCAGGTTCGGATGAAATCCATGTTTGCCATTGGCTTCTGCTTCACTGCCTTGATGGGAATGTTTAACTCCATGTAAGTATCACCTTCCTGGATTTTCTCCTGAAATTTTTATGGTGAATACATTTTCCACCTTCCCTTCATCACTCGAAGTGTTAAGGGTGACATTGTCCAGCCAAGAACCATAAATAGATAAATGGATCCATATTTCATGTGAAGATGGGGTGGTTTGGTCATCACATGCACACTCTGTTCAAGAGGGAACATTGGCTACTGAACACAACCAAATTGAACAAATTGCATTCAGTCCAGACACAGCTTTAATATCTTTTCTGCGTTGGAACATCCTGGTTAGGGCAAGTTTGGTACATGTCAGGCAAACATCTTCAGTCTTCAGCTGCTTCGGCTTTGCTGTAATGGCGTGACCAAAGAATGCTCTTGCAAACCAAACTGGGTCAGCTCCCTTGCCCTTAGAAATGAGCTGTAATTGCAGAGTTTGTTGTTGCCCTACTTGAGGTAATCAGGTCCAGGCATGGGCTCCAAGCTTCATTTGCTTTAAAAGTGACCTGGGATAGGTGTAGTTTAAAAAAACAAACAGATAAGAAACCCCAAACTGGTTTGCACCGTTATAGACAGCTTTGTTTCACATAGGCAAATCTGAAAGGCTGTGCTTGGCTTTTAAAACTTGATTTACTTCCAATATGAACTGTTGGCTGTTAAAACTGAAGATGACA
The DNA here is from genome assembly GCA_013398955.1 of Callaeas wilsoni. Classification (NCBI taxonomy): domain Eukaryota; kingdom Metazoa; phylum Chordata; class Aves; order Passeriformes; family Callaeidae; genus Callaeas; species Callaeas wilsoni. Next base: position 76,268 of record VWPU01009730.1, on the reverse strand, counting down.
TGAATATTGTTGGAGGCTGCTTGATATCTGGGTAATATACTTGCCCTGCAAACAGGAATTTACATTCTTGGCATCAAAGCCTTTGGCCTCTGTGCTGGCAGTCCCCAGGATACAGTCAATTGTTATTTTACTGGAGATCTGTGGGTGGATAAATTGCAAACATGGGGTAACATAATAACAGAAGTGCCACTGTGTGGATCCTTTATTTATTCAGCTTAGTCAGACTTCAGCACTGAGCATTCTGAGCACAGCAACCCAGCACTGGAGGACTTTAAAATTTGGGTACAGTTGTGAGTCAGCGATGTCTCATTTCACTGCAGCCCTGAGCAGGGCTGGAGGTGCATCGTGAGCAACAAGGAGTCTGAGGGGGCATTTGTAGGGCTGCACTTGAGACCTCCAAGTGCTTGCCTTGCTCTTTGGATACAATACAAACACCAGCACCTGCCCCTAAAGCAAACTGAAAAACAAACTAAAGATGCTTTTTTAGTTTTTAAAACTAAAAATCCGCACTGTGCCCACTTTCCTAGAGGGGGAAGAGGCAGTTGTTCTGAGTATTCTGTGACTAACAAGTGTTACAGAACTGTAAGTTTGTTAAGAGCTTTAGGAAGGAGTTGATTTGGGTTAAATTCCATATGGCTCCTCCTTCTATAGATATTAACTTTTTTTTTTTTTAAAGGAGAAGAAACCAATAAACTTCTACCAGGTTTTTGTTCCTCTTTTGAGGATTTCTGCCCACAGAGACCATGCTACTGAACAGAGAATTGATGTGAACCTTTGGGCACATCTTTCATTTAACTGCCTCTTTCTTTAGAGGCAATCTGAACAGCAGGAGTATCCAGAGAGCTCACTGATTGTTTGAGCTTTCCAATAGCTGAGGCTATTGAATTAAAATCTAGAGATTTGGCTGCGTGACCTTTGGGGCTAGATAATTAAAAATTTGTTCTGATCCCAGTCCAAAGTGGGCAGTGAATCTGAATGGAATGGCAGCTTTGGTGGGTGGTACCTGCCCTGTCTGAAGCTGGCAGAATGGCTGCTGCTGCTTCCCCTGTACTGTCAGTCTCTTGACATGGTGTGTAGAGCAGCTGCTTGTCCACTTAAGGGTTCAGGAGGTTCCTAGGCTCCCTCTGGGAAGCTGCTGCTGCCTGGGGTATCCATGGAGGCACTGTGGGTGTGGGAGGAAAAGGAGGAAAAGGGTGGCTGACACCTGCAATGGCTGCAGCCACGTTTGCTGCTTTTCCTGTTCTTCAATGAGTTCATGGCTCCTGGGGAAAAAAGGAGCAGGAATTGTGTGGAAGCAGCACGATGGGCCACCCTTTGGACAGGTGCTTTGCAGATGCTGCTGCTCTGGCTGAGCACCTCACCATTGCCAGTGCCACCTTAGCCAGACTGGGATGACGTGCTGTCATTCCTGGAGTGTCAGCAGGTTGGACCGTGCTGGAAGGAGATGGAAATGCCAGCAAGGCTGGTTTAAACCCAAAGAGCAGAATGCTGTGCCCGAGACAAGCAGCTGAGTGACTGTTGTGGCTTAAAAGGTTCATTATGGCAGTGAGATCTGCAGCAGCAGTGGCCTCCAAGCCATCAGGGTTTTCACCTGGGGCAGAAATTACCTTCTGTGTGTCTCAATTTTCTCTCGCCAGGAACTTTCTCATGCAATCACTTCCCTGCCTTACTCTAAGAGTTGTGCATTCCAGTACCTCTTGATAACTGTGAAAACCTGCTGGAATTAAAAGCAGGTACCTCAGGGTGCTGCTGCTGAAGTACTTGTCATTCTCACAGCAGGAATAACGCAGAATTTTAAGCCACTGGGGGATGTTCCAGGGAGATAAACATCCGTTCCGAGCTCTTTTGCCAAGCTGCCTGTGAGATGTAAACAAAGTTGGCGTGTGTTTGAGCCGTGGCTGTGTGAACGCATCTCCACAGGAAAGAAGGCTCATTTAGGATCTCTTGAAACAAGAAACACCTGTTCGAAAATCAGCACATGCAGAGAAAATAACATCCAAATATGCACATGCTGATGAGGCATCACACACATCTACATCAAAAGATCGGGTCGACTGTCTGGCTTGGGAGAAATCTTTGCAAACTGGCCAAAATTCACACTCTGCCTGATGCCCTGGAATGTGGACCTGGAGGGATTCCAGGAGCAGGACATGCCGCTTGGAATATGCGGTATCATCCTGCCTCTGCACTGCCTTCATCTCCAGAGCTAATGCAGAGAAACTGGGGGTATTAAGTGTTCTGTTGATGGCTCTCTTGTGCATCCTGAGGAGCACAGCTGCTCCAGGGAAGGAAAAGGTGTCTTTGATTTATGCTGTGTTTAAAAGATGCTGTTTTGCTTGAAGCAAGGGGTCTGTCTTGTTGCAGTAACTGCAGTACAGCAGGGTGACAGTCATTCATCTTTTATTGAAGTGCTGACTGTGTGCTGGGAAGTGATCTGCTAAATCCGACTTTGAAATAAAATGTGCCAGAAAACTGCAAAACACCAAATTCTCATGAAGCAGCAGCTTGTCCAGTTGATCACTTAAATCACGAGGAAACACTTTGAGTATGGCAAAACTGTTCCTGAGGGACTCCTGCCCTGTGGAGGGCTTGGAGAGAGAGATGTCTTTATCCTCCTTGGCGTAGTGGATGGAGAGGGGCTGGAGAAGGCAGCAAGGCCTTTTAGCCTTCCATGTGGTCTTACCTGCTCTGGTGGCCTGTTGAAGATGCTCACGTGTTCTTTCAGTATCCAAAAGCTCTTTTGCTGTCTCCAGTGGTGATCCAGTGCTCTCTTTTCCAGATTTGATGGCCGAGTGGTAGCAAAGCTTCCGTTTATCCCCCTCTCGTACATCCAAGGTCTCTCCCACCGCAACCTCCTGGGTGAGGATTACACCGACTGCTCCTTCATCTTCCTCTACATTCTCTGCACCATGTCGATCAGACAGGTGAGTACACTTCCCCCGGAGCAGGGAAAGCACGTCCCCATCCATGAAGAGGAGCATTGCACGTATAATCTTGGATCTGTTTGTGGTTTCTGTGTCTGTCTTCATTCCTGTGCCTCATATTCCAAGCAGTTCTAGGTTGGGATCGTTAAAACAGTCGCTGTCCTGGACGGGCCTGGAAGACTTGGCTGGAGACTTGCAGCAGGGCTTTAGGACAGAGTTGGCAGAAATGGACTCCTGACTTGTGTGATAACTTTGTGGATTGCCCTACCAAGAGATTGTCTCCATCAGAAGCTGATCTAAATCCTACTTCTTAGAAATTACAACTTTTACAGCAATATGAGCATCTTTACAGACAGCAGCATCTTTAGGGGAAACTTCCTGCAGCTCTATAAAAGTTTCATCCGTCCATAAAGTTGGTAGAAGAGTGAGGGAAGAGTTAAACCTGCTTTTAGATTTGTCCTTCCTGTTTTTGCTGGCTGCCTGATTTTTTTTCAGAGTCTTAAGAACTGTACCTTTGGTGTCAAGTCTCTCCCAGCATTAGGGACATGACACACAGAGTGGGTCTGGGAGGATAAGCCAAGAGTGTGCTCCACAGAGCTCTCCAGCAAAGCTCCACAGTCCCACGTTTTGGAGGAGGGTGAGGATATCAGTGAGGATAAGGGATCTGTTCAGGAAGGTTCACTGGCAGCTCAAGTGGCCGAATGGCTGGTGAGGACAAGAGAGCCTTCTCAGAGCAACAAGAAGTCTATTTTGTTTTCCAGTTTCCCCAGAGGGTGCTGGGGATAAGTTAATGTACTCTGGATGAATGCTGGTGCAATTAGCTGCAAGTAACCTTCTCTTCTGTATTTATATTTCTCTTTTCTTCGATCCACTTCCTGAATTCTTGCTGCTTTTCTCCTTGACCCACTTGTTACTTTTCTTTGGGGGTGCTAAGGAAACTTAGACTGCGACTTAAAGCAGATCAGCAAAGGGAAGTGGTATGCAATGCCAGGAATTGGGGTGAGCTTGATGGAGCAGCTCCATAACACAGAGCTCCTTTAGTCACAAAGTGCATGCTGGTGGATGGAATTCTCCATAGCCCTTAGTACTGGGTGCCTGTGCTGAAATGGATCCCAGTCTGGTCCTGTGCAAAAGCAGATAATGAATTGTAGAATCATTTAAGCTGAAAGGATCACCCAGAGGTTCATCTGGGCACCCCTCACTCCAAGCAGGCCCAGCTTCAGCAAAGGCCAGGCAAAGGTCATCTCCCTTCCTCACTCTGCTGCAAGACCAACTTTTCACTTCCCAGTAACTAGAGCAGTGTTTGTTACTTTGAAAGCACTGAGGCATATTTAGCTCTTAGGATCACCTTCCAGAATTCCTGGGATGCTGTGGTCTGATGCTGTTCCTTCAGGCAGTCTTGGCTGATGCTGCTCTGTGTTACCTGTTACGTGGAAAGTCCTTTCTTTTCAGCGTTGCAGATTACGATAGGAAACTAAATAGCACCACTAGCAAGATTTTTCTGCGCCCATTGGGTTGATTGGGGAACTTTCTTGCTGAAAAACCCCTCGGTTTTTTTTGTCCAGTAGTATAATTCCTGTGGTTAATTCTAATGCTGGGTATTTCCTGATGTTTTATATGGTGAAATTGGTGGTCATCATGAACCGAGGGACAGAAATGCCAAGCTCTTTGCAGTGAGTTGGGCTTTCCGTAAAAATTCTGGGGAAAAAATTGCCCTTGTGCTTGAGAGTTCCTGCCGATGTCCCTGTGGAGGAGGGGAGTGAGTTTATTGCTTTGGAGAAGGGCGTGAGACTGCAGTCTGCATAGTGCCGCCTTACCTCCGTGATCGTGGTTAACGATTCCTGCGCTTCTCCAGCTGTCAGGCAGCTCAGCTCCTTCCTCCTTGCTACCTGCAGGGAAGGGCAGGGGCACGTTGGTTTGCACAAGAGGTCAGAGCTGAAGCTGTGATTGCTGCTGGCATCCTGCTCTTGGCTTTATTGCTATTTGAAAGAACCTAGGTGATAACAGCATTGGGAAGAGGACTTCAAAGCTGTGACAGGCCGGGGGAGAGGGCAAGAAAGTAATTAAGGGCTTAAAATGGTGCCAAAGACTTGCACTTCGTGCTTTCAGTGACCTTGGAGGTGAAGGATTTGTGATCCTTTGTATTTCACTGTGTGCAGAAGGAGAAATCTTGCCAGGTTGGCTTCAGAACAGGTGTTGGTCCAGGGGAGGACAACTGGTGTGGGAGTTGGTGTCTGGCTTGATGCTGCTGACGCAGGAGGAGGAGTGGAGATGTACCAAAAATCAGGGAGAGGGTTGTGAACAAACCAAGGAGAGCACAGTCCCTCAGTCTTTCCTTAAATCCTGGGGGTGCTTGTGAAACCATCAAAGACAGGGAAGAGAGATGTTCCTGTGGAGCTCAGAGGTAGAGCAGGAGCTGGGGTGTGTGTGAAAAAACAGCGACCTGGTGGGAAATGCAGGGGAGTCTGTGGGGGTGGGAGACTGCCTGGGCGGTGATCAAACTGACATTAGTGGGACAGGCAGGAGCAGCATCAGGGACTCTCTTCATGTGGGGGTGATAAACTCTTCAAACACTGACTGGGAAGCTTTGCTGCCTGTGACCTGGCCAGCATCTCCCAAAATAGTCACCTCGCAGTGAGTAACTTCCTTTGCGCTGTTCCCAGCTCTCCCTGGCACGTAAATCCTGTCCCCTAGTTCCTCCTGCCTTCCTGTTTGGAGAGAGGAGGGTTGCTGGGAGAGGCCTTCCAAGGGTCCTTGAGCTGTTGGGTTTCAGCTGGGAAAGTCTGCTGCTGGGCTGGGTGGGAGGTGCAGTGTCAGGGTTACATCCTCTGTCCCTGCTCCTGGTTCTGAGCTCCCAGCCTTCACCTGTGCTGTTTGGGAAGAGGGATACGCTGCTGTTCCTCGGGCGTTTGCTGCTCTTCACTTCCTTTTCACACGCATCTGAACTGTAGATTAGGCTGCTTCTCACCGAAACGTGTTCCCAGTGGGAAGGGGAGCCAGCAATTATCCCTACTGCCAGGACTGCACTTTCCCACAGAGCCTGGTCTTAGGGCAGGGAGCCACTTGCTGCCTTGTCTGAGGTCCCTTCTGGGTTTGAAGACCAAAGCAGGAGCAGCTCCTGTGCTTCCTGCGGTCATTTGAGGAAAGATCAGAAGAGCTCAGATGAGGGATTTGGATCCCTAAATCTTACTCTTCTCTCCCTGCTTCTGAGGGTGATGGTCGTGCTTGTGTTGGAATTAGACTCTGCAGATTTCCTTGTCCAACGCGGCCCACAGCAGATGGGAGGAGGTTTCTGCTGGACCTTGCCCCATCTTTGGTGTTTCCAGGCGTAGATTTCAGGATTGCTGTGCAGCAAAACTTGCTTTGGAGCTAGTGTGCAATGCTTTCTGCCTTCCAGAGCAGGGAGGGGACTGCACAGAAGGGTAATGCTGGACAGTGTCTGTAGTCTGGAATTCAGACAGACAGCCTGTCATCTCCCTTCCTCTTCAAGCAAAGTTGGAATAAACTTCAGCACCACAGTTCTACTGTCTCTCCGTGCTAAAAGGAGCAGGGAGGAGGCAGCGCACGCTTCCTTGGATCCATGGATCCCTGCAGGGCTCTCTGCGCCGCGGGTGAGCCGTGGGCAGCCCAGCCCAGCGGCCGTGCGGGCTGCTGGCTCTGCAGCACCCTCTGCTGCTGCCGGCTCTGTCCCCTGACTGCTCGTTTCCTCCTCCGTGTCCGTGTCTCCATCGAAAACCCGCTAAGAACCGCAGGAAGGAGTTCAGGCTCTCGTGCGTATTCAGTTGCTGAACATCAGCCAGTGGCTGGTTTATGTATGCCATGGACTAAACCTGATGTAATTCCTCTTCATGTGTTCCTCGTGTGTGGGCTGAGACCTTCCTTTTCATGATCTCCAGCTGGAATGAATCCTGATCCTATTTTATTTTAGCTACTGTGGAATTGCAACACTATCTGCCTTTCTTTTTCTTTTTTTCTTCTTCTTCTTCTTTTTTTTTTTTAAGTTTATTCTCCTTCCATGATAAAAAAAGTTCCAGAGCTCTGTGACCTTGCTGTCTGACCTATCCTGACAGTTATTTTGGAGAGGACACTCAGGTTTGAAGAGAATCCTTCCTCCTTTTGTTGTCTCGATAGCCAGCACTCAGGTGGTGACACGAGGAGGACACAGTTGTTTCCTTCTTTCCTCTGCATCTCAGATGTCCCTGTTTTGCCAGCACTGCAGGAGCAGCACCTTGAGCTGGAGTTCCTTACAGTGAAGGATGAAACTGAAAAAATGGGTGGCTCTTTGTAGTTGCACTGTTGTGAAATTTAAAAGAAATTTCACAGAAATCAAGGAAAACATTCAAATTCAAGCATTTTGCTGTGAGTTTTTGGCTTATGCCTGGCTCTGCTAATTAGTTCTTCCCCTGTTTGTTGTTTTCCACTGAAACACCCTGCTCGGATGCAGATGAGGTCATCCCAATAGTCAGGTTTTGGGGTTTGCTCCATATGTCCTGTAATGCTGCATGTCTCCAGCGCCCCATTGTTCTGTGTGCAGCACTGGCATTCATGTTAATTCTGGGGCTAAGCTCCTGACTTGTGCTTGGCACACGCTCTGGTTGCCATGCTGCTGTCCCAAATTCCGGCTGCATTAGGAGAGAGCCTTCCTCACAAGCCTGCAGACCCTCCAGCTCCCCTGGCCACCACCAGCAGAGCTTTCTGGAATTTGGGAACACCAAGGGCTGCAGGGTTCTGCCCGTGAGCAGGTGCTGGGAAGCTGCCCTGCAGTTAAATTGCAGTGGTATTGTATGTAAACAGTGTGTGTAGCTGGGAATGGGAAAGAATCCTCATGCAAAATACGGATTTGATGTTCAGAGGCTTTTGTTGAGGTGGGGAGGAATGGCCCAGCTCCGCTGTGGATGGTTGTCTGGCTCCATGCCTAGCTGGTTTGAACATTTAGGAGAGAGGTTTAATATGCACTAGCCAGATGGATAGGACTACGTGGGTGAGAACCTGAATCTGTTGAAACAAGTGGAGAGGTTTTACTCCTGCTACTGGAGAGAGTCCAGCAGAGGCCACAAAGATGATTTGGGGTCTGGAGCATCTCTAATGCGGAGAGACTGCAGGAGCTGGGCCTGTGTAGTCCAGAGAGAAGATTGAGAGGGGATCTCACTGTATGCATGTCTCAAAGGTGGGTTTCAAGAGGATGGTGCCAGTCTCTTCTGTGGTGCCCAGCAACAGGATGAAGAGCACTGGCCATGAACTAAACAAGAAGTTCCACCTCAACATGAGGAAGAACTTCTTTACAAGGAGGGTGGCAGAGCACTGGAACAGCTGCTGAAGGAGGGTGTGGAGTTTCCCTCTCTGGAGACATTCCAAACCTGCCTGGACAGTGTTCCTGTCACCTGCTCCAGGTGATCCTGCCTTGGCTGGGGGGGTTGGACTGGATGACCTCCAGAGGTTCCTTCCAACCCCAACTACTCTGTGAGCAGAGTTGGGATTTCTTCCTCTCCGTTTCCCTCGCCCTGGTCTGACGCTACCCTGCTCTTTGTTGTTGTTCTTGCAGAACATCCAGAAGATGCTCGGCCTTGCTCCTTCCCGGGCTGCCACCAAGCAGGCAGGAGGCTTCCTTGGCCCCCCTCCTCAGGCAGGGAAGTTCTCCTGAAGCACAGCCCTCACGGAAAGCCTGACCAGTGCAACAAGACTGCCTTGGGGAGGTAACAAGACGGGATTGTGCACCAGGCACGACCTGCCCAAAACCAGGCTATGCAGTATTGAAATCATCACCCATCTGGAGTATTCCACCAGCAGTTGTTCGTTCATCCAACCAAGAAACTTCTCTCGGAAGCCAACGCGACCTTTGTTTCTGAGAAATAAACGGCATGGGCATGTAAATTTATGTTAACAATGTCTGTTAATTGGGTGGCGGAGGCTGCCGCGGGACCGGCCGCCTCGGCGCCGGCACGCCCCGGGCGGGGCGGGCCCCGCGGCCCTGACGGTGAAAAGGCGTCCGTGGAGGAGGCGGTGCCTCTCGGCCGCGGCGCCTCACGGGATCCCGCCGATGTTGGCACGGTCCCGGCTGCCGAGCCTCCTCCTGCTGCTCCCCCGGCTGCGCGCACTCGCTCCGGGCCTCGCCATGAGCTCCGCCAGCGGCACCCTCAGCGTCCAGCAGCCCCTCAACTACCGCGCGGGCGCCCGCGTCCACCCCGCCGACGGCGGGCAGCTGGAGGAGGTGTTCGAGCCGGCCACAGGTACCGGGGGAACGGCCCAAGGCAGGGAGAGCCCCTGCTCCTGCGGGGCCCGCTGTCCTCGGCTTCTCCCCCCTCGTGCACGCCCCGCTGCTCCTCAGCCAGCCCGCTGCAGTGGCTGCGCTCTGCTTACGGCGTTTGGCCATCGTCATTCTTTATGAAGAAATCAGATCTCACCGTGTCAGGTGCAGGATGCATCAGTGGTGCCTGATGGTGGCAAAAGCCCAGGGTTTAAATCGCTCTAAAATGATGTAATTGGAGTTATCGGTATGTAGCGTTCAGCAGAATCGCTCCCAAGTGTTAACCATCCTGAGGAATGTGTAACGAGATTCCTGAAGAGGGTGGTAGAAATGTAACAAAGTCAGCTGGGAAACCCAGGAATTTTGTATCAACTGGAGCTAATTAGTAACCAGAACACGACTGTGGAGAATGTCAGCTCTTTTAATTCAGACCAGCTAAATTGCGGCACCTCTTCTATGGCTGAATACAAATCATTGGGTTTCAGTGGGAACCATGGGGGAAGTTCTGTGCCTGGCATTAGGTGGCTTGACTGAAGTACGTGGGGTTTGGTGCAAGATAAACCACGTTCTGGGCCCCTTTTCTGAGATTCCCATCTCATTTATTCCCTGTTTAAAACATGCCCAGGTCGTGTGCTATGCAAGCTGCCCTGCTCTGGGGAGAAGGAAGTCGATCTGGCCGTGCAGAGTGCAAAAGCTGCCTTTAAAATATGGAGTCAGATGTCGGGCATGGAGCGGTGCCGGGTGATGCTGGAGGCTGCCAGAATTATTCGGGTATGTTGGGACAGAGAGCTGTGGTTCTGTTTCTGAGCTTCCTTGTGGGTTATTGTGGCTCTGGGGGGTTTCAGCAGGACTTCCAGAGCTCCAGGAATTGCTGAGGAGTTCAAACCCACCTTTGCCCAGAAGAGACAGGAGGCTGCCTCAGGCAGGGCTTTGCTCTTATTGCTGGAGTCAGCATCCCTGCGTGCAGCTTTGGTCTTATCACTGCATTCAAGGCCAGTGTGTGCTTTCTCAGCTTAATTCTGTTAGAAGACATAAAACTGAAGCCACCCAGTTGACATCTTGCAGGGTTTTTGATTCTTTTAACAGCTCCAAAGATTAAATTTCACTGCAGACAGTTTCAAAGCCGAAATTGCATAACTAGCATTGCTGAACTTTTGGCTTGTCGGAGGCTGTTGTTACATGACTGGAATGTGTCCTAGCACTAAGGGAAAGTAGCAGTACTGGTTTTTATCTATCAGATAATACATGTGGGGAGGATACACATAAGTGAGCTTTAACACAGATTCCTTTCTGAGATAACAGGTTCTTGGGCATCAGAGTTAAGCTCCATCAAGGCACAGATCTGTAAGAACCCAGACCTTCTTTCTCCAGTTTGTATAAGTCATGAGAAAACTTTTCTTTATGCCAGACTTCCAGAGCAGGGTAATATTTCTGCCTGAGAGCTGGTCTGTTAAAGGATGCTTCCCAGCTGCTTTGCTTTGTCCCTCTTCACTGGCCCCTGGTTCCATCCTGATCTTGCTGTTTGCTCTTCCCAGTTTAGTTCTGCGAATTCTGATCATTGTTTGCCAGCCGGCTTCTAAGTTCATGTTTGTTCATCTTCTAGATAAACAGGGATGTTAAACAAGACTGGACCAGCAGTGAACCCCAGCAGCTTTCCCTTTGACATTGCCCTGCACTCATTCACCATGGGGAAATTGATAAACAGCAGTTGCCTCTGTCCCTTTTGGAGATGACCGTTTCTCGTGGCAGGATCTTGTTTGGGACTTGCGTGCTTGGGAAGCGGCCGTCTCCTTGTGGAGCTCTGCTCCAGGCTTCTCTAACATGTTGTCTCTGTCCTGTGCCCCTCACAGGAGCAGAGAGACGAAATTGCCACCATGGAGACCATCAACAACGGGAAATCCATCTTTGAAGCCAGAGTGGACATCGACGTATCCTGGCAGTGCCTGGAGTATTACGCAGGGCTGGCGGGATCTCTGGCGGGTGAGGACGTTACTGGAATTTGCCCTTTGCTTTCTGTCCCACCTTCCCTGGTAACTCCAGTGGCACAAAGCCATCTTTGCTGCTGATTTCTCTAAGAGATGGACCATTCCTTTCCCTGAAGACCTTGGAAGGATTTTGAGAGGTCTCTTCCCGATGCTGCCATGCTCTGTGGGCACTCACACACTTTCTGTGAGCTTGCTGGGGTAAAACGGTGTCTCTGCTCCCAGGCAAAGCCAGATCTGCCCCTTGGGGGCCCTGAGCAGACAGGAAGGGGCTTTGCTCTTTTCTACCTTCTGGCTGTTTCTTTGCAGGTGAACACATCCAGCTTCCCGGGGGATCCTTTGGCTACACTCGGAGAGAACCCCTTGGGGTGTGTGTTGGGATTGGAGCCTGGAATTACCCTTTCCAGATTGCCTGCTGGAAGTCTGGCCCGGCCCTGGCTTGCGGTAATGGAGACTTTCTGCCCACACAAGTGTCTCTTCAAGGCCAAGTGATCCTGTGGGGGAGAGTGATTTGTGGGATGAAGTCTACGATTAGAAGTGTTGGAGGATTAGCAGAAGGTTCAGGCTGTTACTCTGGCAGAAAGGGAAGGGAAATGGAAGGAGGAACATGTCAGATGTCGAGAGGTTTAGGAGCATCAGGAAATACACTGATAGCTCGGCTTTGTACCAGATGGGGAGGGTCTCTGGAAATGTCTGCAGGGCAAGACCAGCAGCCCCATCTCCCCCAGCCCTCTCCCCAGCAGGAAGGGCACCTTTTTGCTAGTTGCAGTGATCAGCTGAAAGTGTTTCCTCTTCTTTTGGGGGAAACTTTTGGGATCTAGTGAGACAAACTCACTGTGTGGGGTGGGGATTGTTTTTGTTTGTTCCCTGATGCAGTTTGGGTGTTAACCCCACCTTGCCTGTGTCTGGGTTCCCTTAGGCAATGCGATGGTCTTCAAGCCTTCACCCTTCACCCCCATTTCTGTGGTGAGGCTGGCAGAGATCTTCACAGAGGCCGGAGTGCCCAAGGGGCTCTTCAACGTGGTGCAGGGTGGGGTGGCCACGGGCCAGTTCCTCTGCCAGCACCCAGATGTGGCCAAAATCTCTTTCACTGGCAGTGTGCCAACTGGCATGAAGGTAAAGGCACCTAGAAATGAGAGGTCTGTGGTTGATACCTCCTTGAGCTTTTCTGCACGAGGTGGGGTGCGAGTCAGCATTTTTGGGGCTGAGCTTGCAGCACGTACAGGGTCATGCTGGGGATCCAGTTAACCTGCTGGGCACGGGCTTGGGAGAGAAACCCCTTGGTCAGCTTCACTTGCTTAGCCCCCGGTTGCAGTGAAGTCTCTGAGCTGCTCAGGTGGGCGTTGATGTCGGGAGGAAGAGTACACGAAACAGCAGCACTGGGAAAATGTGATTCTGGCTGCAACAGAGCACCAAAGCTGCATGCAACCTACTGTTTTTAAGCAGGAGGATAGTTTCCGTGAGTTTCTCACCCTGAATTTATTATTCCAAAATTAAAGAGAGACTTTTGGAAATAAATTCTGGGTTGAAGGAGGGAAAATGTTGTCCCTTGAAGGCTCTCTACATGTGTGACCCCTGTGGGTTGCAGTGACAGATGCAGCTACAGCTGCCTGCAGCTTACACTGAGCACGAGATTTCCTGCAAATGCCTCTCCAGGTTTTATTGGTTTTATCTATAAAAAAACAACCCCCAAACCCTCTGAGGCTGTCCTCAGTCTGAAAAACTGAGGACACCCAGCTTGCCCTTCGTGCTGCTTCTCTTGTTGGTGAATGGTCCTGCAGGAATTCTCCCTTTGGGTCTCTCTTGCCTCTCCCCCTGGCCAGTGGGTCACTTCTCTCTTCTGTCCTTGTTCCCTTCAGATCATGGAGATGGCAGCTAAAGGGATCAAGCCAGTCACCCTGGAGCTGGGGGGCAAATCCCCCCTCATCATCTTTTCAGACTCTGATCTGGATAATGCTGTGAAGGGAGCCCTCATGGCCAACTTCCTCACTCAGGGCGAGGTGTGTGTCTGTGGGGCAGGAGTGCTCCTTCCCAGGGGGGCAGGGTGGTGTCAGGATTGGGCAGTGGGGCCAGCCTGTGACCTCGTGTAGTGAGGGATGCCCTGAAGCTCCCGTCTTGCCACACCTTTCCCTGTGCTGTGTCAGGAGGGATGCCCTTGCAGGAGCCAGGGCAGGGTGTGCCTTAGCCAGTGCCCTGTCCTTCCCAGACATGGAGCCTCCCTGACACCCAGTGCCCAGCTCAGCACAGCTGCTTCTGTGCCCTGGGCACCAGTCTGGCACTCACAGGTCAGGAGAAGCTGTGCTGGTGTCCCTCGGAGGGGCAGCAGGTTGCAGCCTGGTATGCTGAGCCTGAGAACAGGGTTCTGTCCTTCCCAAATTTGGGATATCCACCTGTACTGCAGGTTTCGTGTAATCCTGTTGGTAAATCTGCTCAGCGGGGTGATTTTTGGGAGTTCTGAAGTCGGCTCAAGGTCTCTGCTGCTGGTGACCTGATGCGTGTTTGCCACCTGGTGGCATCAGAACCACTGCGTCCAGCAAGGCCCGTTCAGTGCAGTCACGGCCCTCGGGGAATCTCCTTGTGTTCCCTGTCCCCAGGGACAAGTTAGCTGTTGTAGCAGCTGTGGAGGGGCTTTTCCAAGAGCCTCTGGAGCAGGACCCAAGCAGGGCAGGACTGGGGACTGCTGTGTTTCCTGTTCTGAGCTGCCTGTCCTGTATCCCAGGTGTGCTGCAACGGCACCCGGGTGTTCGTGGAGAGGAAGATCCTGGACACCTTCACAAAGGAGGTGGTGAAACGCACCCAGAAAATCAAAATTGGAGACCCTCTTCTGGAAGACACACGAATGGGAGCCCTCATCAACCGGCCCCACCTGAACCGTGTGCAGGGCTTCATCAAGCAGGCGAAGGAGCAGGTGAGGTTGTGATGCTGCCTTGTGACTGCCCTCAGATGTCTCTCTTGGTAGACAAACACACTGCCAGCTGCTCTCCTGCCCTGTGCCTTCCCAGTTAAGCTGGTTTTTTTGGGTTGTTTTTGGATTACCCAGTGGGTGTGTTGGACCACTAGATACCTTAGTCTGTGGGATCTGATGGGATGCATCCCAGGGTCCTCAGAGAATTGGCTGATGTGGTTGCTGGGCCATTCTCCATGATACTTGAAAAGTCATGGCAGTTAGGTGAAATCCCAAGTGACTGGGAAAGGAAAAACGCTTCACCCATTTTCAAAAAGGGTGGATGGGAGGAGCCTGGGAATTACAGAGCTGTCAGCCTCACTGCTGTGAGTGTGGGAAGGTCACGGAACAGATCCTCCTGGAAGTTATGTTAAGGCATATGGAGGGCAGAGAGGTGATTTGAGCTAAGTACAAGGTGCTGCACCTGGGTCAGAGCAACCCCTGGTATCAATCCAGGCTGGGGCATGAGCAGATGGAGCAGCCCTGCCAGGAAGGACTTGGGAGTGCTGGTGGATGAGAGGCTGGCCATGTGTGCTGACAGCCAGAAATCCCCCCTGTCCTGGGCTGCATCCAGAGCAGTGTGGGCAGCAGGGCAGGGGGAATTCTGCCCCTCTGACCAGCTCTGGTGAGACCCCACTTCAAGCTCTGGAGTCCTCAGCACAGGAGAAACATGTGAGGAAAGGCTGAGAGTTGGGGTTGTTTAGCCTGGAGAGGAGAAGGCTCTGGGGACACCCGATCGCAGGATTTCAGTACACGACAGGGGCTTCTAAAAAAGATGGGGACAGATGTTTTAGCAGAGCCTGCTGGGATAGGCCAAGGGCCAGCCAGAGCTGGGCAGGATGCTCCTGGATGTGCCTGCATCCCCTCCTCTCTTGGCTCTTTTCCAGGGGGCAGAGGTGCTGTGTGGTGGGGACCTGTATGTGCCAGATGACCCGAAGCTGAAGAATGGCTACTACATGCGCCCCTGTGTGTTAGGTATGCTCCACCTCGGTCGTGGTACCATGGACGTTGTGGAATTTCTCCTGAGAAAGCTGAGTTCAGTGTAAGCTGGCTCCGTGATGTCCCCAGCGTGGACTGGCACTTGGATGGGGGTACTAGAGAGAGCTGAGGCTTCCAAGAGCTGCATCCAGGGAAACGTGTGCTGTTGGAGGGCCTGACAGGAATGGTGCGCTTGGTGCTTTAGAGATGCAGGGTGTGCCTGGCTGCTCTGCAGGGAGGCTGTGCCATGCTGGGCGCTGTCTCCAAGGCTGCCTGGGTTGCTGAATGCATGGGCTGTGCTGCTGCTCTTCCTCCTGAAGCACTTGTGCTCTGCCACGCTTCCAGGGAACTGCAAGGATGACATGACATGTGTGAAGGAAGAGATCTTTGGGCCTGTCATGGCCATCCTGCCGTTTGACACGGAGGAGGAGGTTGTGGAGAGAGCCAACGCCACCAAATTTGGCCTGGCAGGTGGTGTCTTCACCAGGTACGACTGGGCAGTGTTGTGAAATCGTTCCACACGGAGGGGAAATACTGCAGTAATTTGCCGCTCCCCTTGCAGTGCCTTGCCAGGGGTATCCTCTTCCAGAAAAGCTGAAGCAAGTGAATGCCAGAAGGGAAATCCGTAAATGACTGCACATCTCCCATTTTTTCCTGAAGTGTTGGGTGGGCCCAGCTGTCCCTCGGGCTCCTCCCAGCCTGCCTTGGCCTGCTGCCTGCCTTCCTGCATCTCCAGGAAGGGTGCTGCTGTGCTGCAGTTGCCTACTTGGCCCACTCTGCATTGCTGGTGTCCTTGTCCTGCCCTCTTGAATCAAATGCAGTTGGAGTGTCCTTGCGAATTGGTGCCTCCTCCTTCGAGCAGGCAAACACAGAGTAGGGCAGGTTGGAGCCCAAAAAGCAGTGTGGCCTGCTGGCCTTTCTCCAGTGGATGTTACCTGGCAGGGAAGGAGGGGATCCAGCTGAATTGCCTTTTTCCTGTAGGGATATCCAGAAGGCTCACAGGGTAGTGGCTGCTCTCAAGGCTGGGATGTGCTTCATCAACAACTACAACATCAGCCCCGTGGAGCTGCCTTTTGGGGGATACAAGTCCTCAGGTGAGCCGTGTGTGACCTCCCCTGGCACATGCCAGCCCCAGGGGCTGTGAGTGGCCCCTGGCACTGCCTGGAGCTGTGCCCTCACTCCAGCTCTTCCTTGCAGGATTTGGCAGGGAGAACGGCCGGGCAGCCATCGAGTACTACTCGCAGCTGAAGACTGTCTGCGTGGAGATGGGTGACGTGGAGTCGGTGTTTTAGTGGCTCTGGGGCCTGCTCAGGGGAGCATCAGGCAGCTCTTGCCTGCCAGCCGGAGATGTGGATCGTGTACACAGCAATAAAGTACCCTACAGTATCAGTGCCCAGGGCAGGCAGAGCTGGAGCAGCATTTAGCCACCCTGCTCCTGCAAGGGGGGATGTACACGCAGGGCTCAGCTCTGACCTGTCTGCTGGACAATAGGAGAGGCACCAGTCTGGCTTTTGGCAGCAGCTCCTGCAACCACAGAGGTGTTACCAGAGGCTTGTCAGTGGCCAAGGCCAGGCCCAGGCTTCCCAGGCTGTGTGCCTTGATTCCCATTGCCTTCTACCCTCCACCAGCTCAGTTCTGGCTTCTTACCAGGTAGGACCTGACCCAATGCACGTATAAGCTCCTGGACACATTGATATCCTGTAGCTATCCTGACCCTGTCTGTTCTGTGACTACATAAAAGCCTTAAGTGTAGCATTGTTTATTCCCTCTAGACCCTTGGTAACCTCAAGTTTTGTTTTTTTTCCTATCTGTACCTTACTTACACGTGGGACAAAACGTTGTGGGGAGGGTTGGCTGATGCTGCCTGGGCCAGGCATGGCCTTGAGAGTCACCTCCACACAAGGGTGGTGGCAAGCTCCAGCACAGAATAGTGAAGGTTATCTCCCTTCCTTCCTGTAAACTTACTATTCTTTATACACATAATGAAGCAACAACTTTAAATGTTTGCTTATGTCTTTTTTTTTAGCAATCAAATAAATACTTACTCTCGAACATCTTCTCAGAGTGACATGAATTGAGGGGTCCAGAAATGGGGCTGCTGCTGTATGGGTTAAATGAGCTGCAAGGTGGCTTTTTGATCCCTAAAATCATAAAAGCTAGAAAGAACACCTCTGCCTGACAGACAGGTTTCTGTGGTCCTACAAAAGCAGAGGAGATCTAGCATTCTGCAGAGCTTCTCAAGAAAACCCTCTGTAACTTCAGAATGAAAATACAGAATTGACAACTTCCTTTTATTGAGTAAGAAAAGGGAAAAAACGCAGGAAGCCAAGTGTTCCAAAAGAAAACAGAAGAAAACTCTCTTTAGTTTCCGCACCTCTGGTGGCAGATCCAGCCCAGGTGCTGGCAGGCTGAATACACGCCCGTGCCCACCAGCCCAAGGAGCGCCACAGAGCCAAGGGCCCCTCTCCTTCGGTTTTTGGGATCTGGAAAAAAAAGCAGGATTTGTCAGTTCACTGAAAGACTTAGCCCATCCTGGAGACTGAAGAGGGAGCAGGAACTCAAGGGAAATCCCCAGGGCAAAACAGCAGGCACCAGCTCAGGCCTCTGAGGGCAGGCATCCCTGCTGGATGAGAGCTCTTCCCAAGAGCAGGAGGAGCGTGCTGCAGTGCTGGCAGCCTGTAGACCTGCACCCTTTCCTCCACACCTGGCTGGGAGCAAAGAGTCCCGAGGTCACTGTAGGAGACCTGAGTTTCCAAGCACCCTGCGTGTGCTGCAGGGTGCAGTCCTACCTCCTGTGTAGTAGCCGTAGGCATAAAGGAGTCTCCCAATGATCCAGGCGACGCCAAGCCCTGTGGCAACGCGCTGCAGAGAAACGAGAGGCATTAAAGGCTCTGGAGGCTTGAGCAAAGTCCTGCAGGCAACCAGGTGCCGAATCTCATTTCACTCCTGGCCACTTAGTGAGGATTGTGGAGGCAGCTGCTGCTCCAAGCCCTGCTCCACTGCCTCCAGCAGGTGTTCCAAACTTCCACCTTGACTCTTAATTTAGAGCTCGCTCCAATGTGGCTCCCATTTGCCAAGTGTGCCTATGCTGCTTCCTTCCCTCTTGGAAAAGGAGTCTGTCTTGAGGAAAGACCTAATTTGTCTTTTGATGGCAAAGACAGAGCTACTGGATTTGGCCTCTCCCATGTGCCTGCCTCCTGCCAAATTGTCTCCATATTTCAGTTAAAAATAACCTAGGCTTTTGTTGACCTCCTTTGGCAGGGTTTAGAAAAACTGGGCTGGAGGGATCCTTCCCACTCAGTGACTGGAGGCTGCAAATGCTTTGCTTTGTCTAACAAGGCACCATTAGGGGAAGGAAAGGGCTCTAATAGCTCAAACAGCACTAATGAGTTTATTAATTGTGATTCTCCTGCAGAAGACCTTCTACAACTAAACTTTCAGAAGGGGCACTGCTGTTAAGTGTGATGTGGCTACTGAAGGGGCTGTCTTGGCCTCCTGCCCCCCACCTGGCCCAGGTCAGGGAGCCAGAGCAGAGTTCTGCATCACTTACCGGGTGGTAGAGTCCACCAGTGCCTAAAAAGAACAGGAAGGCAGGGTAGACTTCCAATCTGAAAATAAAAGTGAGGAGGTTGTGTTTGTGCTCAGGTTGCTTACAAAGATGAAACTCCAGAAGATGCAAACATCCCCTGCCAAGGGCATTTTGGGCTCATTACGAGTCTCTGTGCTCAGTCCTGTGGCTGAGGAAAGAAGGGATCTGAGCATGCACAGAGTTGTAGGGGCTTCCTCCCAGCCTCTGTCCCAGGTCACCCACCCACTCTTTCCATTTTGTTCCCTAAGCCACTCTAACTATTCCCCAGGAGTTGTGCCACCCAGCACCCCTCTGATGTGCTGCTGCAGCCTGTCCACAGGAGCTGGATGGTCTCTGGCCTCTTCCCAGGGAGACCTGGGCAGCACAACAGATCGGCACCTTCTGGAAGCAAGATTCTTCGTGTCTTAAGATCTACCCATGGAGGCACGTTGGTGGGAACTGGGGAAGAGGAGATGGCTTCACAGCACCATCCCATGGTTTAAGGCGTGGGAATGAGCCAGCATGGCCTTCCTGCTAAGCATTGCAGGGCTGAGCCTGGATCAAAGCAGTGGCAGCAGCACCTCTGGGGCTGTGGGCCCTGCCCCTCAGCCCTGTTTGTTCCAAGGCCCCTTTGTTCAAAGGTGTCACTCACGTGTTCTGGTGAGCACGCTGGATGCAGTTGAATATCTGCCCGTGTTCAGGGTCTGTGCTGTACATGGTTGGATACTGCCAAAAAATAAACCAGCAGCAAAGCATCAGCAGGTGAGGCCTGCAGCTCCTCTCCCCAGGAGCCCAGGGCTGCCTGGGTGCTTGCAAGACCAACTTTAAGTGGCAGGTGAGAGCCTGTCCCTGCCCTGGGGCCCACAAAAGCTGTGTCCGAGGTCACTGCCTTCCTGGAGCTGCTGCCTGCCTGCAGAGGCTTCCCCAGGCCTCAAATGCAGCCCTCTGTGCACCACCCGCGTTGGGTACATTGGCTCCGACCCTGACTTGATGCAGCAGGAACGGGATCACCCTAAGAGGCAGCTGGAGCTGTCCTCGTGCCCACCCCTGCTTGTCACTTCTGTGAGTGAAGCAGTGAAAGAGCCAAGGAGCAGTGGCTTGTGCTGAAGCCAAGTGGCACAGCAGCCTCTGCGTGCCATGCCCCTGACTCACAGCTGTCCCCACCCAGCCCATAGCTCTGCCTGGCTTAAAGGCTCCCCAATGGATGCTGAGGGAAGGTCACTTCAAAGACTTCTTGTGATAAGGCTCATGTGCTCCCCCTGAGTCTGAGAAACCCTCCTGCCGCTTCTGTGCCACTATGACCCCTTTCCCCCCAGTGCTGCATCAAGTCTTCTTTGCAGGGAAAAAGGGCCAAGCAGTTTCTTGCCCATCAAAGCCACATGCTTTTGGTTTGGTGCCAAGCACCCGATGTCCCAAATGCCGAGCTCTGTTACGCTTTCTGGAGAGCCATGGCAGCTCCATCCCTTCTGCATCTGCGTGGTGGGGCAGGAAATGTCAGCAAGTCACCCCAAACTGAGCGAGGTGTCACCCAGCTCGTCAGCAGACTGCCTCCAACCCTTCCATCCCCTCAGCCTGAGCACTCACCTCCACCCTGTACTTCTTGCGGGCCTTGCCCACCTTTATGGCGAGGTGCATGACCAGGACGAAGCTGGCGGCCCCGGTCAGCATGACGTAGCCATACTCCTTGGAGAGAACAGCCATCGTGGTGCTGCCAGAGAAAGGGAGCCCATGAATATCTTGGGGAAGTGGCAACACACGATATGTGTGCACGGAAGAGCTGCTGAACTTGGACCCCAAGAGCTCCCAGCACAGGGACTGGCTGAAGGAAGAGAGGAATGGTGGCTGAGGGAATTTTGTACCTCTTGGATCCTGCATAAACCAGAAGTTCTCTGCACAGCTCCTGTCAAGCAAGACTTAAAATCACCTAAGCATTGGTTGGGAAGTGGTGTCTGGAGAACCTTAGTGCAGCCTGGGCAGAAACTCATGGGCCTTTCCAGCCCCAGAGCTAGGGGCCACCAAATGAAGTCAGTTTATTTACAGTCTGTTCCCTAAGAGAGACGTTTCTTCATGCAGTGGGAACCAGACCTGTGGAACTCCTTGCCAAGGGACATTGTGAATGCAGGCAGTTCTCATACATTCAACAGCAAATGGGGCAAGTTCTGGGAATAAGAGGTAAGTTGGGAATTATAATAGAACCTGGCATAGAAATCCCCTGAGCTGGAAGGAGCTGGGCTACGTGAATGATTAATTTGTACTGCTCAGGTCATCCTTATACAAAACACTAATAAAACCCACCACCATGGCAATGATAATTGAACCTTTTGGGTAAAGAGCCACTGGCCAGGTGACCGATGCTCATCCCTGCAGCTCCCAGGAGCCCTCTCGGAGTCACAAACTGGTGAACAGCTCCAACACCACACAGCTACTGGCATTCACAAACATCTGCACCAGAGGCCAGGGGACACCAGGGCCTGTGTAGCTGTTGTCTAATGGTTCTGTGCTCCCTCATGCAGGCTTGAGACACAAACACGGAGCAGAAGGTGCATCCTGCAGCCTCTGCCATGCTGCACCACATTCCACGTTCTCCCTCTTTCCTGCTCCCCACCTGCCAGACCTGCCCCATCAGCCTGCCCTTCTCCACACGAGCGCTCCGGCTCCCTCCTCGCTGCCAGGGAGCACAAGGGCCCTTCCCCACAACCATCCTGCACAACCCCAAACCTCAGCCGCCTGTCTGGGTGACCCTAGAGGGTGCTGCATGACACAGCAGAAGACAGCAGAGACCTCCCTCCAGCACCCAGATAATTCTCCCAATCCAACCCCAGCCGGTGCCTGTCTCCAGATGGTGCCTCCACGATGCAGTGAGGTTTTGGTGTCTCCTGCACTGTCCCTCCAGCACAATCTGTCAGCGTGGGGAAAAAACAGGCCAGGGAACTGATGCAAAGTCTTCCTATTGCAGCAGCGCCAGCACCCCTCACAAGGGATCTTTGGGGTCTAGAGGCTTTTATTTCTCGTCTGCAATGGGATTATCATCGACGGAGCAAGGTGAAGATAACAGCTGGCTTTGTCCACCGGAAGTGTGGTAAACAATTATCAGAAAGAATATTAAAACCCTGAAGTAATGAAGAAAAGTCAGCTGCATGCACCTGTAATTGAGATTAGCACCTGACAGGTGACACACTGAAAATAGAACATGTAGAGCTGGTTGGTGGTCACATTTCCTCCTTCAAATTACAAGGTTGGTGGATAACCAGGCATTTTATCTTCCAGCACTAAGTTACAATCTGGGGGTTTATCTCGGGAGCAAAGAGCACGGCACAGCATTAAGCCGGGTGTATCATAAAACTACTACTTTTACACTACTGATATGGAAGTGTACCTCAAGCCTCTGCTCACGTAATTTGGAGCCATATAAAGCACTCCAGAGTCACCAGGACTCTCACGGTCGTTTCCGGATTGTGGCGCCCGGAGCGTTTCAGCAACCTTTTCCCGCAGCTGCAAGGGCTTTGCTGACCGGCACCGTCACGGTGCACAAGACTCAATTTCTACCTTTCACACTGCGATGTTTCCAGCTGGAGCCACAGACACGAGATTTTGGAGCATGACGCGGCACAGAGAGGCGTTAGAAAAAGGGTCCTTCCCAACTCTGCCACAACACCGCAGCTACTGTGAGTCAGCAAAGCGCATTAAGGCTCCTTGCACAGACCCACGCGTGTATTCGGACCGGATTACCCGATGTAAACTCAGCCTTCCGAGCCAGCAGAGCCTTTTGTCGCCCCGTGCCCCCGTTCGTTGCCGGGGCTGAGCCCTGCCCAGCCAGGCGGGCCAGGCTCCGGCCGAGCTGCCGGTGCGGGGGGCAGGCAGAGCCCCGCGCCCTGCTCGTCCCGCAGCCCCCTTCCCCGGAGCCTCCCCCGGCTGGAAGATGTGCACGGCGCTTCCTCCATTTTCCATCGGGACAACCTGATTACCCGTGCCCTGGGAGCATCCCTCTCCCCCCCGGCCTCCCTCCCGGCCCCGCACTCACCCTCAGCGCGGTGCGGAGCAGCCCAGGAGCTGCGGGACGGAGCCGGGCAGGGGGACGGAGCCGGGGGCGGCAGCGGCGGCGGGGCTGTCCCGCCCGCAGCACCGCCCGCAGGCGGGGCCGGGGCTCGGCCAGGCGCGATCAGTCTCACTGCTGCGAGAGAAGAGTGGGATCGGGGTTCCTGAGGATCTGCGGAGCGATCTGCCGTGCCCGTGTCCCCAGCACACAGATATCCTTATCCTCACCCTTGCCCCCATACCCTTTTTGCCATAACCATTATAGCTAAGAGATCTCAGCTTTGATTCGCAGTCTGCAGTTTAATGGCTCTGAGTTTGGTGATTCACACCGTGCCTGCTGAAATCTCCTGGTTTTCCCTGTTATCTCACCAGACCCGCAGTGTCGGCTGAAGCAGCCAGTGTTTCACACGTGGAGTTGCTGTGCTGGGTCGTGTAAGCAGATACTTCCCTTGGCAATTCCCAGCGCTGGGGGTAAGAAGGATTTACGTCTCCCTGTAGATGAACTCTGACACTTTGGTATGGACACACAACCCATTTCCGAGAATATTTGGAAAGCGTGTAAGCAATATTTTTGCTTTATAAAACATTCCAGTTTTAGGGTTATGTGACACAAAAGCAGAGCTGGATTTTGCAGTTCTGTAAATGTTCATACGACAGTGGAGGCACAGGCGGTCTGGCTGCACTGAGGGAGCACAGAGGGCTCTTTTGCTGTCACCAGTGTAACGGGAAAGAAAGGAAGAACCACTGGGATTTGGGCTCCTAAAAGACCTGGTTTTAACCTCTTTGCCTTTCTGCAGCAGAAGGTTTTTGGATTCCCAAGCAATCCAGTAATTCCCTGGCGCTCCAGCTAGGCAGGCTGATCCCAGTAAGCCCTGCTGGGTTTTTTGGCCAGGAAGGACTTGATGACCTCCTTGGCTACAGCACAGTGCCAGGGCCTTTCCCATATTTCAGTACCTTCTCAAGCCAGTTCTTATGTCCCTGTTCTGTGGTCTCAAGGTGGGGTGGAAGTGGAAATGCCTGGCACTGTGCACACCTCTCACACCTCCCCAAAATGAATATTTTGCTAATGTCCTGAGTCCCAGTGGCACAAGATTGGGTGTAGCACAGCAAGTGAAACTGGAGCACAGATACTTCCTTCTCTTACAGTTTTATTTCACTTCAAAAAAAAAAAGAAAAAAAAGAAAAAAAATCTAGGGAGGGCCTTCCTTTGGTTCCCATGGCTGGAGTTCAGAAGGGCTGATCCTAAGTGGCTGTGTCTTCCTCCTCCTCCTCCTCCTCTTCCTCTCCCTTTGAGGCATGGACCTCGTAGATGACAGCACAGATGCCAGCCAGCCAGGCTGCCGTGGTGCCAGCAAGGAATATGCAGAAGCCAATGAGGCACAGAAAGACATAATCTTGCTTGTGCAGCTGGGTCAGGCAGCTGAAGTGGAGCTGTGCCTCTGCTGCCGGCATCCTCACGGCACGCAGGCCTGCTGGGGTGTAGCAGGTGATGTTGTCAGCATCTGCAGAGAGACAAGCAGAAGCAGGACTCCAGCCTGTCTCATAATTTAATGAACAGGAGCCCTGGTAGAAAAATTACGGGAGTACTTGCTAAAAGCCTGAAAAATACCTGCAGACTTCACCCCTCCCCCTCCACTTCCTCCGTGGCTTGGGTAAAATCTGACAGCCAAATTCATGCCAAACCTGTGCTAAACCCTTGCCAAACCACAATTGCCAGGTTGCCAGAATGTTTTTTGCGGTGTTGGAAAACACTGCCTGCTGGATTATGCCACTGTGGCAAACTGCTGTCCCTGCCCTGCTCATCTCTGCTGCTTGAGCACTTTCATCTTCATATAAGAACACCCGTGTTTGTTGTTTTTTAAAATCTCAAACACCTTTCTGAAGTGATGCAGCCTAAATTATGCTGGAATAATGAGGCTGCTGTACGTTTGACAACGAGGGTGGTTTGCAGTTAGGCACAGCCTTACCTGCTCCGAGGGAAGCAGAGGCAACTCATCAGTGATTCAGTTCCACTGAAATAATAACCATGCCCTGTCACATTGCAATATCTGCAGTGATAAAACAGATGCTGGCTGCTCCCTTTCAAGTTAGTGAAGGATGAATGTGGTGCCTGTGGAAGCGGGTAGTGCCCTCAGCCATGGCCCTCTCCTTCCTCTGCGGGTTTTGAACCCCACAGGCACGGTCACTGTGGTGGGCACAGGCTGGGCACTGCTTGATGGACAGGATCAAAGAGCCTGAGGGAAAGGGAGACACAGGCTGGGCACTGCTTGATGCACGGGCTGGAATGGGAATGGTGGAGGGGAACAAGGCATGGGGGATTTCTATTGCATTACACTGTATTGTATATGAGTGATGTCGCCGCTGTGCTTGTTCATGCCGATCTCGCTCCTGCTCCTGAGTAAAACTGGAGAGCTCTCATCTCTCTGTTACCCAAATCCACCCACACTTGGGCAGCTTCGTGTCAGCCCCCAGGCTGCACAGATCCAGCTGAGCTCACAGCTCTGGTGCACAGGCATTTCTGAAGGTCAGTAGCCTTTCTAAAGGCCAGGCTGGGGTCTGCTTGCAGCAGATTCCAGGGCTCTGTCCCAGTATCCCTTTGGCATGGGACAACCCTCAGTTTAAGGCTGCCTTTCCTACTCCTATCCTTCTCAACAGCCTGCAATGAGCTTTATTCTCCTGTTGCAGGGTTCAGTGGGTTATCTCCAATCTCACTGCTGAGAACTGTACTTTATTCCACTGTTCCGTAATTGCCTGTAACCTGTATGTGAAAAAACCCCCATTTTATTGTCTATAAGCAGCTTACTACATCTAATAAAGACACTGAGATGTCTTTATTTCAGTTCTGTCCTAACACCAGCTTCCATTTGCCCTTCCCTTTTTTCCCCTTGGGCTCTTTTGTGGCTCTTTTTCAAACAGTTTCTCTCTTGCAGCGCTCTCTCACCGTTGTGCCCTGCATTACTGAAACCAAAGCTTTCCCTGTTCATGTGTGCTGTGCTGTGTCTCTTTCCAGTCTGGAAAAACCGAGTCCAGGCGCTGCAGCTGCAAAGCAAAACATCACCCTTGGGACCAATGTTTTTGTGGGAAAGGGAAATGGTGATTACCCTGCCTCGGCCTCTCCGAGGCCCTCTCTCTCAACATGATGGGAAACGGCTGATTTTGGGGTGTGGAGACAAGGCAGGAAATTCAGAGCAGCGATTTTCCCAGGGCACATCTCCCTGGAGCTGTGTTGGGCTCCTCGTTCTCGGCACCGCAGCCGTGGGGTGCTGTGCAGGCACAGGGACACCTGAGGCTGGATCCAGGTGTTTTGGAGAAGCAGCAGTGTCCCAGCGACAGGCTACACCTCCCTGGCTGCCCTGGGGATGGGACTCTTCGTGCGTGGAGTGTGTGTAACCCAGCTGCTCCCATCCCTGGTTTGTGTGGCAGCAGAAAATGGGACCCACAGTGGACATGCAGCGGCACAGCCCCGTGAGCTATTTTTGGGGGAGAGAACAGAGGGCCATCTCTGTTCCACACAGATCTGTGGGAGCAGGGAGGACAGAGGTCCTGCTCACACAGCCCTCACCTGGAAAACGCACATCGCTCTCCGTCATCCAGGTGATGAAGTCCAAAAAGGAACAGTTGCAGTGCCACAGGTTGTCACTGAGCCCCAGAAGCCTCAGGTTGCGCAAATCCCGGACGGTGCTGGTGTCCAGGAAGGTTAAGCCCGTCCGACTCACATCCAGGTGCCTCAGCCAGGTGTTGTTGGCGAAAGCGTCCTTCTCGATGGCCACAAGGTTGGGATTGTCCGAGATCTTCAGCACCACCAGGCTGAGGAGGTGGGAGAAGGTGCTGAAGGTGACCTGTGTGAGGTTGTTGAAGCTGAGGTCCAGATAGACGAGCTTGGCCACGCCAATGAAAGTGAAATCCAGGTCATCCCCCAAGAGGTTCTTTCTGCAGTCCAGGTAGACCAAATCAGCCAGGAAGCTCAGTTCCACGGCTG
Organism: Callaeas wilsoni; assembly: GCA_013398955.1. NCBI lineage: Eukaryota > Metazoa > Chordata > Aves > Passeriformes > Callaeidae > Callaeas > Callaeas wilsoni. The sequence continues at coordinate 49,614 of VWPU01009730.1, read as the reverse complement.
GCAGGTACGAGACGTTGTTTGCTGCCAGAATCAGCTGCCTGGTGTCCAGAGGGATGTCCAGAGGGAACTCCTGCAGCTGCTGCCCGGTGCAGTTCACCTCCAGGTACTGACAGCTACACCCGCTCGGGCAGCTGATCCCCTCTGATGCCATCTCCAAAAGAAACACGAGGCTCAGGGACCATGGTCTACCTGAAGGAGACATGGTTTGAGACCTTCCAGGCCGCTTAGCCCTTCGTGGAGTGCAAGCAGCCCTATGGAAGCTGCACTGCCCTCCCAGCCCTGCCGAGGAGGTGTCCAGCTGCGAGGCTGCCGGCAGGCACTTTGTGTCCGTGGCTCACCTGAGCCCTTGGCAGAGTGCCCAGCTGGAAACCGAGCCTGGCTTTTACATCGGCAGGTGCGGAACGGTGGCTGGAGTGTCTCTGTCTCACACTCGGTGCCAGGTGACACCTCCGTGATGTCAGTGGCTTGCAGAAGCTGCCTGTTTTCGGGGACAGTGCTGTGACCTTGCTGACCTGCTTCCAGCTGAGTGGAGGTGCAGCAAGCTGCGCGTGGCACGGTGTCTTGGGGTGATTCTATGACCATGCTGTATTCCCCATCGCCTGCTTGATCTCTAGTGTACCTTTAAATTGCAAAGGGGAGAGAGAGGAGCCGAGAGAACTTTTCAAAGCGGCCGGCTTGACCTTGTAACTAGAATATTTTGCATTCTTTTTCGCTCCCGATTCTGACAACATTTGGTTGGTTAGAGGACTTTTGCTCTCTAGTCTCTTCGGCTTTCAGCGGAGAAGGGACTGTGATCTGCCTCAGCGGCTTCTGTTCCTTTTTGGACTGTTTTTGGCTTGCTTTTCAGCAGAGACCAGCTCCCATCTCCGGACCTGCTCGGCGGGACCCCCCAAGGGGGATCGTCGGGCCCTGCCTGGCCCAGCCCAGCTCAGGACTGCAGGTTTTACCTACAGAAAGAACTCTAAAATCCATAGTCCTCTTTTAGGGGACGGGGGAGGGGGTTTCACTATCCTTTTTTCCCCGTGACAGCGGGGGACTCTGTTAAATAAATAGTTTTTTTCACTTTCACTCGAGAAATTATTTTCCCGAACCCGTGGGGGAGGTGCTGCCGGGGCCTGCTTGCCTGGCAGGCAGGAGAGAGAGAGAGAGAGAGACGCCCCTCCCGGGTTGTCTCCTCCTGGATGTGTGTCCAAACCGGCACACACGGGAGCATCGGAACTGTGCAAAGCCCAAATTTTGTCAGAAATGGTGTCACGCTGCAAGAGGTGCTCACTGGTACTGGTCAGGCAAGAGCCCTGTGCAATGCTGGGCTGGAATTGTCTCCTTTCAGGAGCCAGGAGGTTTTATCCCATCTGGAGTAGTGTGTCCAGGTCTGGGGTAATCAGCACAAGATGTGGAGATGTTGAAGCGGGTCCAGAGAGGCCAGGAAGATGCTCAGAGGGCTGGAGCAAGTCTGGTATGGGGACAGGCTGAGTTGGGGCTGTGCAGCCTGGAGAAGATCCTGGGGAGACATCACCTAAAGGTCTTTTCTTTATGGAAAAGAGGAAGAGTGACCGATTACACGGGCAGGTAACGACAGGACAAGGGAGAATGGCTTTAAACTGACAGAGGGCAGGTTTAGAATGGGTGTTAGGGAGAAATTCTCCCCTGGGAAGGTGATGAGGCACAGTTGCCCAGGGAATTTGTGGCTGCCCCATTCCTGGAAGTGCTCAAGGCTCAAGTTTGAGCAGGGATTGAAACAACCTGGGACAGTGGAAGACGCCCCTGCCCACGGCAGGGGGAAAACTAGTTGAGCTTTAAAGGCTCCTTCCAGGGATTCTTTGACTCTTCCAGAGGCGGTGACAGCGGCGGCTGACGGAACCGAAAGGACACCGCCGCCTCAGCCCGCCCTTCCCCTCACGGCCAACGGCCGCGGCGGGGCGTGGCCGGCCAGACCACGCCCACTCGCGCCAGCGCGGCCGCGGATAGGCCGAGGCGGCGCATAGCCCCGCCCCCCAGTGACGACGCGACCTCTGATAGGTCCGCGAAGGGAGGGGGCGGGGCTTGGCGGATTCAAGCAGCGGGCGCGCAGCGGTGCCGCCGTTGTGTCCCCGCCGCGTCCCGGCTGTGTCCCCGTCACCGCCGTGTCCCCGTCACGTCCCCGCCGCCGCCATGGAGACCATGACCTTCCCCCGCTACAGCCCCGACGACATCATCAACTACCTCCGCTCGCACATCCTGGAGGGCGCCGAGGCCCGGAACCTGGTCAAGGGCGACGTGTTCGGCAACCCTCGGGTGCGTGAGGTACCTCCGTGCCCCGCTCGCTGCCGTGTGGGACGGACGCGCTGCTCCGGCCCGGGAAACCGCGGGGCTGGGTGGAACGGGGTTGGGTTGGGCTCGGAGCGGTCTCAGGGCTCTCCTCGCCGCCCGGGCCTCGCCAGGAAGCGCGGCGGTGTCGCCAGCCGCAGCCGGCCTGTCCTTCCCAGTTCTGTGGTGAAAACAGCCGCGGCGTCTGGTAAAGTCGCACAGTTCCAACATTCTGCGCGATCCATTTAGTGCTTTTAAACCAAGCCCTGCTTTTAAACCCCTCCCTGCCTCACCGCCTTTCATCACTCTGGCCATTTAGTGTTAGTGAGTGTCCTCGGCGGAAGAAAAGTGGCTTTAAAGTGGAATTGATGCCTCGGAGTGGTTCCTGCTGCTGTTACTGCTTGTGTTTGAGCCTGCGGTGGGAGGGGTCTGGCCCCGCTTGTTTAGATGGTTTTTAAGAAGCAAAATTGCTCATGGATTAGTGCTATAAATGAAAAACTGCTTGGCTTATAAGTGATTTTTTTTTTTTTCCCTCTTAATTTTAATGATCTAATGCAGGGCACTCGTTGCTACAGGATTATCGTTTCTGTGACTTTTTTTAGGATTTTGGCATTGCTTGGTTTGGAAACTGCTCAGCAAGCAGCAGTGTAATGAAAACCAGTGCCTGGCATACACAGTCAGGGCTGTAATTGTCCGAGCTGGCTGCTGTCCCTTCAAACTGAATTATGAGCAAGTAATGCTTGAACTGCAAAATGTTGGAAAGTGAAACTCGTTTGTCGTGGTGGCTCAGTGAAATCAGCCTTCATGTGTTAAAAGCTGAATGCTTTCATGGCCTGGTCTGGGAGCCCTGAGGAATTAAACATATGGAGTAATGATTCTTGTCCTCTCTTCTTGCAGCTTGACGTTTTACACCTGATTTACCTGAGAATCCTGCAGAAAGTGTATGGGATCCGCCTGGAGCACTCCTACATGGTAGGGCTGCCTGTGGCAGGGGTGATGGAATGTGAAAGGAAAAGAATACTGGACTTACCTGTTCTTTGGGGTGCTAAGGGTGCCAGAAATGCCTATAAGGTCCAGGAGGGACTGGACAAGCTTTTGGAGGGACACCATGTCCAGCCTTAAAAATCCATACTGGGCTTTTGGGCATCTGCCTTTGGCCATGGCTGGAGGAGGTTTCACTGATCCGGAAGGAATGTAAACGCTGCTTTTGGTATTTGATCATCTCCACTCCTCCATGAAGGAGAGGCTGGTAGCTCGTTGACTAACAGCTGATTTATCTACTGTCTCTGTTAGGCAAGGACTGCTCCCTGAAAGTGAGAGTAAATGGTTTTGTCTCATGGCTTTTCTGGATAAACTGAAAGGGAAGAGCATATGTGCACAAGGTAACTCTGTTCTTCCCAGGCAGAGCCATCAGCTGCCATGCTGGGCTATGAGGTTTAAAATCTCAGAGAAAGGGGACACTGTACCACTGCATTCTCCTCCTGACTTCTTCATAAAGAAGCTGAGTGTATCAATTTTGGGGTGTTTAAAGAAGGAGCTTCTTGCTGGTAGCTGTGTGATGCAGGGACTCTTGTGCTGCACAACAAATTAAAAGAGAGTTTAGATTGAGTTCCAGAGTTTGTAATGTTGCTGCTTTAGTTATCACAAGTTATGAACAAATTAAAAGAGAGTTTAGATTGAGTTCCAGAGTTTGTAATGTTGCTGCTTTAGTTATCACAAGTTATGAACAAATTAAAAGAGAGTTTAGATTGAGTTCCAGAGTTTGTAATGTTGCTGCTTTAGTTATCACAAGTTATGAACAAATTAAAAGAGAGTTTAGATTGAGTTCCAGAGTTTGTAATGTTGCTGCTTTAGTTATTATTTAATTTTTATGTCTTTTCCAGCCAAAGCTGACACTTAAAATAGTGTTCTGATTAACTTGGTGACATTTTTCAGCCTTTAATATGTGTTCCCTGTGGATGGGAAGATCATCCTCAGTGTTTTTAATCTATTGGAATTATTTTATGCTGTGGAAAATGCTGCTTAATTTTTAAGTATTCTCTGCTTATGCACTGACTCTTTTTACATTTCAGATGCCACTCAACGTCGACATAATGTACCCACAGATCTATGAAGGCTTTCTACCTGTCTGTAACTTGTATATTCACATGTAAGTACAAGATGCTTGTCTTGTGCTTGCTGGGAAAATCCTCTGGGCTGAGAGGACAAGGTCTGTTTTGTAGCAAAGGGGTACAGGACAAGAAGTGAGTAATGGTCACAGAACCCGAGTCACGGTCGCTGCAGCTGAGGCTGTGGTTTGTTTTCCTTGCAGGGAGCGCTTGCTGCCAATGTGCCGGATTAATGACTTCCAAATTGCTGATGTTTTAAACCCAAGTAAGCAAGTGCCTTGTAATCCTTGTGTTTCCTGGGGTGCTGGCTGTTGCTTGATATTCCAGGTGCTTTTTCTCGATGGGCATCTAGTGTGGAGAAGTGTCCCTGGCTTGCCACTGCTCTTCTGACCCTTAAACAAGCTGGTTCTAGTGAGCAGTTCTTACTCCTTTTGTGGGCTGATGCAGGTCAATAACTGAGGGCAGTTTTGAATGCTATGAATGTGCTGAAGTGCTGGTCTGGAGATGGGCTGTGACACACTTATAACAGTGTGATAATAGATGGTGATGAAAATTATTCTTACAGCTCTGGAATGCTTCAGGATTGTTTATGCTGATGCCTGTGCTCCACTCCTTTCAGTACCCAGTTGTGGTGATTCTGCTACAACACACAAAACTTGGAAAAGGCTGCTCTGACGATCTCTTTCACTTCTGGCTCTGTCTTGTCTAAGATTCAAAGCTTTTGTAATCATCTTTCAGAAAGTTTGCTTGGAATAAAGCCAAAGAGTCCCTGCAGTTCAAATTGCTGCCTTCAGTTAGGCTGATAGCTACAGAGAGCTTCTCTCTTCAGAGCTGCAGTTCAAGATTGACACTCTTTCTCCCTGGCTTCTGTTTTAATGGGAGGCTGTGTGTTAATAGCCTTTTCTCCCAGGTGCCATTATGCATTTGTTAAATCACACAGAATTGCTAGGAGTTGGTAACCAGCTTGGTGCTAGTTTTTGTGTAGTCTGAAATCTTTGCAAGCTGGGCGGGGGAAGAACTAATTAGGGTTGTGTTTTGTAATTTCTGTCTCCTCTGAATTACGCTTTGCCCAACATTTTTGAAGCAATTGCAGCGCTTGTGGAAACCGGCTCAATGAGCTCTTGCAATTCCTATTTCAGAGACAAAGAGGACTGTTCGCTTCTTGAGTGGCATCCTCAACTTTGTGAACTTCAGGGAATTCCGGCGCGAGGTCTACTTGGAGTTACAACTGAACTACGTAAGATTGGGCGCTGCTTTATTCCAGATACCTGTAAAAATATAATTGATATCAACCTAGAGCTGGGAGCATGAAGGTTGTGGTTTAACTTCAGGTTTATATAATGTATTGGGATGTTAAATGTAGCAAAGTAATAGAGAAAAGTACTGATTATTACTTAGGATATTACTGAAAGGTTGTTTTTTTTTTTCCCCAATAACTTATTTGGTACTTTAGCCTGGTGAGTGAAGGATTGGCACCTTGGATCGTTTTGAGAAAAACTGGGGCAACAGCTGTAGGTGGCTTCTGTTCTGAATATCTCAGTAGTTCAGAAATGGTACATTTCACGTGAAATAATGATGAGCAAGGCTCTGATAGAAGCTCACAGAGAAACCACACTTCTCTAAAATTAAATATTTAACTTGCAGAAATCAGCTATGGAGAAATACCAACAGCTGGAGGCCGTGAATCGGGAGGCAGCGATGAAGCTGGAGAAACTGAAGTGAGTGTGAGGAGTAAGCACTGTGAGGTGCACTGCTTGCCTTTCCTGCTCAGGCTGGGTCAGTGGGCCAGCTTTGTGAGGCTCCAAAAGTCCGAGTGCCCTGTCATAATAACTTGGTTCAATGCCACAGGCTTGGAGAAGAGGGGCTGGGAAGTGGCCCACCAGAAAAGGACCTGGGGGTGCTGGTTGGCAGCAGCTGAACAAGATCCAGCAGTGTGCCCAGGTGGCCAAGAGGCACCTGGCCTGTATCAGCAAGCGTGGCCAGCAGGCCCAGGGCAGTGACCATCCCCTGTGCTGGGCCCTGGTGAGGCCACACCCTGAGTGCTGGGTCCAGTTCTGGGCCCCCCACTGCAAGAGGGCCATTGAGGGGCTGGAGCGTGTCTGGAAAAGGGCAGTGAAGCTGGGAAGGGTCTGGAGCACCAGTCTGATGAAGAGCAGCTGAGGGTGTTTATTCTCTGCTGGCAGAGAAAAAAAATTACTTTTACAGTGTATGGTTGCTTTCAGGGAATCCTGTATTTGTATGTTGGGAACTAGGCTGAAACTTTTTGCTCCTAGTTAGCTTTTAGTGATGTGTCTTTATCCCTTCACAGCTGTAGGAAGCCCATCTTTAACTTAAAAGATGAGTAAAGTTGTCTTAGTTATTTGACATGTTTGCCACAATCTCTGTTTCAGGCCATTTAGCCCTACTGCCTGTGTCCTTGCACCATTAAGTTTTGTTTTTGCTTGTGGATAATAGGATGAAGAAATGGCTGGTTTCCAAAAGAGCTTTCAAAACAAAGTGTTTTTTTTTTTCTGACAGCTGCTCTTGGTGTGTGCTACACAGGGGGTTCTCTAGCTGGGATAGGTCTACACTAATATAAGCTGTTTGTGTGACAGGTAATATGCAAATTTCATCAATGAAAGCCACCACCAGAACTGGTAGGAGTGTTGTACTTTCATACTTTGCTTAACATGATCTTTAAACTCAGTCCTCTGCTACGTTTGTGCCACTTCTTGCCAAAATAGCTCTTTAGATTATACTTCAACTGCAAAACCTTAGAAGCAAAGGGAAATAAGATATATTAATTTGAGACTGTCTTGCTCTGATTACTAAAGTTACTGGCTGTAAACTCTGTGGAGGCAGTGATTGTTTTATCTACTGTGCTCTGACTGGACTATAACGATGCTGAAACTGCCCAATATCTTTATTTTTCCCTCAGCACAGTCCCAGTTGAACACGAGGCAGAGGTCAAGCAGCTCACAGAGGGCATTCGGGAGCTGGAGCAGCTGCTGAGGCAGGACTATCGTCGGAAACAGGTAGGGTCTTGTTCTGTATTTCTCTGAAAAGCTGCTATGGGTTCCTCACTTCTCTTGATTTTATTCCCTTCCCTCTCACTCAGTGGATAAAAGAGACTTTTCTGATTTAAAACAATGGCCATTTAAGCAAAGTGCTGTTGGACCCCTCTTTGTTTCGCTGTAAGGAATGTGAAATGTGCTTTAAATCAGACTTGGGGAACACAAAGGTAGACTTGACTCTTTTTTTGGAAATGCATTTCTGCAATGACTTGGGAGATACACATCACACTTCCAAAGAGGAACACAGGTATGTTCCTCTTCGTTGCCACTTGAATTCAAAAAATTGGAACTGGAGGTGAGCCATGGCAAGAAATGAGGCCTAAGAAGGGTCACCCAAGGGAAGGCCTGACAAAAAGAGTAGGGTTAATTGCAGGGGTAACTTTTCAGCAGTGGAAAATTGCCTCTCAGGCCTCATAGATTACTTTCTCTCTCCCAAAGTAGCTAAAAAGGTTATGATCTGTGGTCAGGATTTTTTGTTATGTCAAGTCATGTCTCTACTATGTTATTAACCATGTATTTGACTATTATTTGGGACTTTATATTAAATTAGATTTTTCCCTGAAGAACAGGGCCTCTGGCAAAAAAAGTTATGGGAGTATAATACTGCCAGGGTCAATGAGAATAGGGATGGCCAGTCTCTTATCCCTATTCCTAGTTATCCACTGCTGGCTGCATCCCTGGTGCTTCCAGTGGCTTTGGTGACAATATTCTCCTTCCCTGTCTTTGAAATCTTACAGAGTGCAGTTTTACCTGCTGGTTATGGCATTCCAAAGGAGCCAGAAGTGGGATTTCTCCTGTGGACAGATCCTTGATAGAAGGATAAAGCAGGTAGCAGCTGTAGAGATGCTTGTTTAAAGCTTGGTGCTTTTTTTTTTTTTCAGACAGCTTTGCAAGAAGTGATTTCTCAAAAGAAGACAGATATTGCCGAGAGCACCCAAAAACTGGTGAGTACACCTCTGTGTGGGTGCAGGCTGCAGCTTCCATCTCAGATCAACTGAGAGACCATCTCTCTTTCTAGGATCAGATTATTCTTGGAATTAAGTCTCTAGAAATCTGTGCTGTGGGTTTACCTTGCATGCACAGAGTGGGCAAATGAGGCAGAACAGGAGGTTTTGAGAGGCCACACAGGAAACTTCATGCTCTTCTCCCAGGCTGGTAGAGCTGGCTCTGGAATGCTGCAGTGACTGCCTCAGTTTCCCTAGGTGAGGAGTTCTGAGGGAGAGAGCTGCTGGTAATATGCCAGGCTGGATGGGGCTTGGAGCAGCCTGGTCTAGTGGGACCCGTGGCAGGGGTTGGAATGAGATGATCTTTAAGGTCTCTTCCAACCCAAACCATTCTAGGATTAGCTGGCAGACTCTTTGGAGATGATCCTTAAGGTCTCTTCCAACCCAAACCATTCTAGGATTAGC
>VWPU01009730.1:0-40687 GCA_013398955.1 Callaeas wilsoni | reverse complement strand
GAATTAGGTGGCGAGCTCTATGGAGATGATCCTTAAGGTCTTATCCAACCCAAACCATTCTAAGATTAGTTGGCAAGCTCTTTGGAGATGATCCTTAAGGTCTCATCCAACCCAAACCATTCTAGGATTAGCTGGCAGGCTCTTTGGAGATGATCTTTAAGGTCTCATCCAACCCAAACCATTCTAGGATTAGCTGGCAGGCTCTTTGTAGAAAATACCAGTGAACCAGTGCTGTTCTCCTGCACCCCTGTAAGCGAATCTGGGAAGCAAAATGGGCTGTTAATTGCTTTGATTTGGAATGTTAATGCTGTTTAGAAGAATTTATTTTTAGAACTTCCTGATGAGGAATGAGGACTACACACCAAAGAACCTGTCTAGTCATAAGATCATGGCAAACTTTGCTACACAATTCCTCTTTGTTCACCTAATCACTAATATTGAAAGTGTTTTTCTTATTAATTAGAACGAGCTTAAAGTGACTATGGCTGCTTTGAAAGAAGAACAAGAGCAGCTGAAATCCAAAATTGTGGAGAGTCCAGAAGAACTGAAGAATTACAATGAACTGATGAAAGAGACTGTTAAGAAATTGAAGAGATCTAAGGTGAGGTTTTCCTCTGTCCACACAAGGAGGTATTCTGTTAGAAAAAAGGTGTTTTACTGGACTGTCATCATCTAGAACTGCTTCTTGGCTGATGGTAAAGCACCAGCAGGACAGTGATTAGTCTGAAATGAAATCACAGCTTCAGAGAAAATGAAAAGTTTGTGGTAGAGGTGGTGGTTTATTTTTGATGGGCTTTTTTTCCCTTTTGAAAAGCAGGATTGCAGTCACTTGTAAAACCAGGTGTTGAACTCTTGAATCTATACCTGCCTGGCTGTTTGCTCTCCACAGGAGACAATATTTTGTCAGCTCCCAAATATCTTTGGATTTAGGACACGTGCTTCATAGTGCTTCTGTTGTCATTCACTGTTTCTGGAATCCATGGCTGTCTCCACTAATATGCTGAACACTGAGTTCCCTTCCTAGCTTGTGGTTTTTTTTAAAATTATAATATCCACTCATTTTTGTGGTTTGTATTTGCCCACACATCAGTGAAGTTTGCCTCTGAAGGTATTTTTGTTCCAAAGGTGTAAAGTCAGTTGCTGGAAATTCAGACACAAAGCTTTACATAACTCTTGTTTTACCATTGTAGAGTTTCTTCACTGTACAGCTTTTTTTTTCTGAAATCTCTTGGAAAAAGCTGATTACTGATTAATTCAGTGTAAAACACTTGTATGTCACCTTCTGTGCTTCCAAATAAATGCCTTTTTAAAAAAAAATTTTTACAAAGTGAAGAGCTCATTTCACTAACTTTGAACTGTTACTTCTAGTGTCTTTAAACAATGAGGGAAGGGTTCAAAATTCAATATTCTTTAATTCTATATAAAAGAACTCTAAAGCTATTTATTAATAGTCTTTTTCTCTCTTTAAAGCAAGAAGTTACTGAGAAATATGAAGGTTACAGAGACCTAGTGGAGGTTCTGCCATCATGCCAACTGGAATTGCAGTTATACCAAAAGAAGATGGAAATACAGGGAGAAAATGTGGAGAGACTGGCCAGTGTGTTATCAGAGGTTTGCATTATCCAAATTACATCCTGTTAGGGAGAATTTGGTGTCTGAGCAATGTTCCCCTCTCTCCTCTTCCCTGTAAAGAATGACATTTTGAAGTTTGCAAATTCTTTCTTAGAAATGTCAGTGAAACGTTGCTGCTGCTTTGCTGGGTGGCACTAGCTAATGTACTATGCACTAGCTATTGACCACTTTGAATAGTCACAGCCTTTGTTGCCATAGAAACCTGACCTAAAATAGTTGGAACTGTCTTGGGGTTGTTGGTAGGAAATGATGGGAAAAGAAAAGTGAAATCGAGTTTCTTCTGCCTTGAGAGTGGAAAGTAAGGACAAAAAATTGTTACTTCAGGAAAAGTCACATCTTAAGTGCCTTTAACTTTATTAATGTTACTCAGCCAGACATTCTCTGATGAAATGTTTGTCACAATACAGTACCTTGCTATTTGCTTCTGGGTTTTGAGAGAATGCAGTTGTTAGGAGCATTTGAAAAATGGTGTAGGGTTTTTTTGGGTATTTGTATAGCATGTGTTCAAATTACCCTTGGCAAAAAGCCACAGCAGAAGTCACAGTCACTTCTGAAAGCCACCCCAAGGGATGAGGTCTTGAACATTTGGATGTATTTATAATCAGATAAAGACTAGTGAACTGGGAGAATGAGTTGGCAATCAGATCTCAAAAAGCAGCCAGCTAGTTCTAATCTTAGTACATTTACAGGGTATGCTGTCTTTTTTTTTCCCCCCTCCCCCCTTTAATTGATTTCTATTTAATTTATTTCTATACTTCTGTACTCTAGGCCAGAAATCTGGAGGACCAGCTTGAGAGTGCTCAGGTAGAGCTGAAAAAGGCCAAGACCGATGAAATGTCCTTAAAGAGAGCGGTCACTGCAAAGCATGAGAAGCTTTCTACGGCTGAGATACAGATTAAAAAGATGCATGAAGATGTTGAGCAGCACAAGTGCACTGTGCTTGAGTATGGAGGGGTTGATGTTTCTGCCTGATGCTGCTTTATGTCTTTGTTATGTGCTGCCAAAGTTCGTGTCTGCTACAAACACCCAGCTTAGCAGTTTGGGGAAAATGAGCAGTGTGGGACAGCTCTGTGTGAAGACCAGTAATGCTGCAGGCAGGGAGTTGGGGTCTCAAATCAATAATTGCAATGTGACTTGACAGCAATTCTTTTATTGGAGCACTAATTTAATTTATAATGCTTATTCTTGATTCTTTTATCTTCTTAAAGAGAATGTCACATTGGGATAATTTTCCAACTTATCAGACTTCAACAAAGCCCCATTTGCCTTTCATGAATTTTTCATAATTTCCCTTGCCACTTTTGCTCATTATCAAAGATGTTCAAGACCCATGGGGAAATGGGGCTCGCATCTCGGAGGAGCATTATCCTGACATGATGCTTCTAAAACAAAAGGAAAAGTGTCATTTGATCAAAGCCTCTCAGCCCCTTTTCCTTCCTCCCATATGCTGAAGGCAGCTTGCAGGGCCGTGCTTGCACCAAACTGCATCCCACTAAGATCCTGGCTTCTCTGTGAGGTTAGTGCTGAACTGTTAGGGAGAAAATTTATTTTAAAACCATTTTCTTGTACACAGATGGGAAAGGGAATATGGGAAATGATTGGCTGAGTGGATCAGCTGTGATGGAAGGGAGCTTCTTCCACATGGCTGAGAGAGTCAAGTAAGATTTAGTTGTGCTCGAGGTTTGTGTGGTGTGCAGAATGGCACTGAGTGTGTTCTACCAGCTAAAGGAGGTTATTTGGGAGGAAATAGGTTGGACATTGGGATTGAAGAAGGGGTGATTAGACCTTGGAATGCGCTGCCCAGGGTGGTGTGGAGTCACTGCCCCTGCAGGTGTTTAAGGAAAGACCAAGTGCCGTGGTCAAAGTGACAAGGTGGTGTTCAGCCATAGGTTGGACTTGATCTCAGAGGTCTTTTCCAACTTAAATGATTCTGTGAAAAGCAGCTTTTAATTAAGGCTTGAAAACAATATAATCTAATGCTCCTTTTTGTCAAGAGTTGCTGCCAATTTGTTTTTAATGCATCAGGTATTTCCCTTGAGTGATAAAATTAGATGTTTTGATAAGCAAGAGGGGAAGGGAGGTAACCTTGGTTGAAGACAAGAGTTTTTGCTGGTGAATAAGAGAATGTGTCCTGACTGTTCCCTTGAGGTAGGAAGGTGTACATGGGCTCCTGCTAACTATGAGTTTCACTTCTTCTACCTGAGTTGTTCCAGTTTAAAAATTGCATTAATTTCTGAGAAAGTAAATTCTATTTAACATTGCTTCTGGCAGCTGCTGGTTTTATGCTCGTAAAATGCAAGCTTTGCTCATGGTGGGCTTCAGTTTAATCTGGAATTAGTCAAAAGGCTCAGTACTAACTTTTTTTTCTCTCGCCTTTAGACATTTTAACAAAGTCCAGGAGAAGAGGGGCGCTGTGTATGACAAAGTGATGGCCATTCGCAAGGAAATCAAACAGAAGAAGGGAGAAATTGAGCAGCTGAGGGAGGATGCTGAAGAAAAAGCAAGGAAAGCCAAGGTGAGGGGTTTTTTTTACCTTCCCCCTTGCCCTCAAAAGGAATCTTCTTCCATTCCTGTTGTGTGGACAGTGCAGTGATCCTCTAAACAGCCTCCCCTGTGTTTTGTGAATGCTGCTTCTTAAGCCATGGATCAGAACCACTGGAATCGTTTGATTCCACCAGAATTAACACTCGCTTAATATTCGTACTTGATAAAGATTTAACTTTGCTGATGGGATTTTTTTTTTCCTTCTTTGTCTTTGCAGGAAATACACCTAATTTTGAAGGCTGTATTGGACAAGTGTCACGATTCTCTCCTTAAGGCAGTAAGGAGTTATGCAGCCTCAAGAGCAGAAAAAGTTGATGAAATAAGGAGAGGGCTGTTCAGCATTCAATCTTCTGGGAGCAGTTCTTAGGCCTGTCTGCACTTGTATTCCACTTTCATTCTGTTCGTGCTCATACCTGAACTCGAGACCTTCTGCTTTGCATGGGAGGGATAATAATTCCAGGCAAATCCAGATTTCTGAAAAACCATGTCAGAACTCGTTTAGCTTTCCAGGCTGATCCTGATGTCACGAGCTTGCTGATATGGATGAGAAAACACTTTCTATTGCTTCAGTCAGCACCTGGTTTTAGTGGTAATATTGCAAGTCTTGCTAACACCAAACTGCTCAACGTTTTAGACAGAACCGTGCATTTGTAGAAGCTGTTCTGCAAACTTTGATCTGGGAACACCTTGGTGTGGCTTGAATATTCAAGATAAGTCAGTAACAGGTGATAGATACTCCAACCACCATAACTCAATTAAGGTGAAGTCCTGACAGAGCAGTAGCATCCATCTGAATGCCAAGTTACTCTCATCATAAATATTTGTAACTGTAAACACTCTGAAGTATCATTTTAATATGATTTTAGTTCACAGTACGCTCCCTCCCTGTGCTTGAACTCGTTGTGTCTGCTTTGTGGGGTATTGAACCCTCACCTGTGTTCATCAGTTGGTGTTAGGATGCTCTTAAAAACTATAGATGGATGTCTTGTACCTTAATTTGTGATGGCACCCCGTGTGCCACAGTGGTTTTAATTATTTGGAAAAATAAAATGTTCATTTTTACACTAGTTGATATAAGGATATTTAACCCTTTTTCTCTTGGGTCTTTCCCTCTCCACTCCCCTGACTTGGCCTAACACTTCAGTTGAAAAAGTTTGCTTTGTACATATGTAGGAATGTGTGCTATGAGCAGTCTTTTATGATGAGAGGAGGATAATTCAAGCCATGTTTAAGATTTTAATCCTTCATCTCTTGCTAGTTAGAGGTGCTAGCAACTCAGGAACAGCAGGTGATTGTTCCTTCTACAGCTGGAGGCATCAGACCCTTCTAAAGTTTTGCTTTAAGCTTTTTTTTTTTTTTTAAACACTGTAACAGAATTTTTTAGGTTGGAAGAGTCCTCTAAGGGACCCAGCACTGCCCACTCCACCACTCAGCCCTGTCCCCAAGTGCCACCACTGCACTTTGAAATATTGCAGTAGTTCTCTCCTTCCTTGTAAAAACTGGTTGGAGGCTGCACTCCACAACCTGGATATTGCAGCAGCAATCTGGGGAAGGAGGATTCCCAAAAACTTCCAATAGATACTGCAAGGGATTATTCCAAGCAGCAGATCAAGGTTCTTAGGCTGGAGAGATGATGCTTGTGTGTCCCAGTGACGAGGAATTTGCAGGACAAAGAAAAAGTTGGATTCTGGTTCCTGCTCTCAGGGATTTTGCCACACCAGCTGTTGGGTAAAATAAAAGGCTGCAATTCATGAAGAAAGAAAAACTCTGATTTCCAGGGTCAGGTTTTTGTATTTCCAATAGGTGCTTGTGCTTTCACAGTTGCCTATTTGTATCTAAAATACTTATGAATAAAACATAACCCGGGTATATTTTATCCAGAGGTAATTGATTCCTAGGTGCGAGTCTGCTGCTGCTTTTCAAAAACTTCTACCCACCTTGGACCATATGGCAAGGCAGTGGGGGGAGTTTAATGTGGCCTGAAGAGCAGGGAAGGGAGAAGGGCTTTGCTGAGGCAGTACAGCTCCCTTTCCCTCAAGAGGGCAGTGTTAGTCAAAATTTTCTTATTTTTGGGGGGTTTTTGTTTGTTTTGTTTTGTTCTTTTTTTTGTTTGTTAGTCTTTCTGCCTTAACTACTGTTTAAAGGTGTACTTTAAATTTTTTTTGCATGTACTTCAGTTATTTCATATATGACATAAAGCTTGCAGCACTGCTCGGGCTGGCCACGCTTGTTGTGAATGTCTGGAGCTGCTAACAATAATCTGTAAGCAAGTTTTTTACGTTCTGCAAGCAGAAAAAAATCATAGTGGCTAAGGTGGGAAATGAGTGGATTATGGCTTGGCACAGCATGTGAACACAAACAGAACTTTAAGAGGCTGTGGGATACCTTTTTCCCAGCATAAAGGGAAGGAAGGAAACCTCTTTATCACTCCTCTTTTGCCTTCACTCCAGAGCGTGGCTGGAAAGATCTTCAGAGCTCTGTCTCAAAAGTCAGATTTCCTTGATGTTTTGGGTGAGAGTGGGTGAGCCAGGTTTGTGTTTTCACCTGGACCCTGCTGCCGAGCGATGAGCTGGAAGAGGAGCTGGTGCTCCGGCCACTTGGTGGGGATGTTGGTACGGAGAGTGGCCGTGGATTCACCTTCCAATTCTGCCACAGCTCTGCTGAGGAAGCCAAAGGAAAACCTGCTGAATCTTCAGCTTCAGGATAACAGCTCTGCAGCTTGACAGTCACATGTTCTAGGAGTAGCCAGGACCAGGTAAGCTACAAGTTAAAACTTATTGACAGATGTTTCCATCTGAGGATAGGACCCTTGATGCTGCTCTGGAGGAAGGAGATGGAGCCTGCACTTGGGAGTCTATTCTCTGTTATTTGTGCAGGGGAATAGGAGGGAGCGTGAGCAGCTCGAGTGTGTGTAAATCATGAGGTGCAGGATAAAGGAATCTGGCAGATAAATGCTCCTGTGTGTTGAAGTCTCTTGCATCTAGAGCACGTTTTGGAAAGATTCTCTTGATGTTTCCATCAGACTCGTTAAAGGCAATCCTTGTTACAATACAGTAAAATAAATGGCTAGAGATACCTGGGAATAAAACCAAACAAAACTTGGAGCTGAACATCCAAATCCTTGCTGCCTGCAGAATTCCTTTTTCCGAAGCTAACAAGGGAATGCTGTTTCTTGAGGTGCTGTAAATGGGGAAACTGTGACAAGATAAAGTCCTCAGCATTTCTCATCGAGTTGGTCTCACTTCTCTGGCTGCCAAGGGGCTCTCTTAATTTGTGGTATAGTTTAGTGCTACCATTTTCATTAAAATGCTTGCAGAACATGGGTTTTGGCGGGCTTGATGTCAGCAGATGCAAGACAGCGTGTGGGGGGTATGTACCAGCACTGCTGCAGCACATTGCTGTTTCTTCAACCCAGAAAGGTTGGGGTACTTCAATCTACTGCCTCCAATAGTGAGGTGACTCCAGAGTGGCAAAATCCAGTGGCAGCTTTGAAAAACTGCAGTGATACCTTGTCAGGGAGAGACCAAGTTTGTTCTTTGTGTGTCCATGACTGCAACAGGATGCCCAGAGAAGGGTCACCAGAGGTTGGACCAGCCTGGTCTAGTGGGATGTGTCCGTGCTGGGACAGGGGGGTTAGGATGAGATGAGCTCTAGTGTCCCTCCCAACCCAAACTACTCTGATTTCTATGACTTGATGGGTTTTGGGTCAGGTTTGTTCCTCTCGTTCTTCATGCCCTTGTGTCACTCCTGTTTTTGTGGTGCCAAGGGCCCCTTGCAGGGCTGTGTGTGTGTCTTTGGCCTGCAGTGCTGCTTTTTGGGTTGGGTCTCGCTTGGTACTGCAATGTCTGGAGCGAGACAGGTCCTTACAGGTACTAAAATAATCTCTAGAGGTGCATGTTGTTGATTCTGGGAGAAGGGAGGTTGTAGATGTGGTTTTACACTGAAAAGTTTTATTCCCCTGAGGCTTTTGTCCCTTTTTCCCCAAGAAGAAAGAGAGCAAGGTGTTCAGGAGCTGAGTTTGTAATGGGTAGCACATCAAACAGTCCTTACTGCAAAGGGAGGGTCTGGGGGCTGGGCCAGCGATCCTGTGCAAGGCAATCACTGAAAAATGTACTTGCAAAGAGAAAGGGGCATTAGAGGGGAAAAAAAAATCACTGTTTTTGCAAGCTGCAAGTCCAACTGGAGAGGACTGGGAGAGGCCAGTGTTTGTAGAAAATGAACAAACAAAAGGAGGGAAAACCCAGGTTATGTTGGGGTTTCCATAGCAACACAATACTTTTCCTGGAAAACTCAGATGATGAGATCTAATCTATCTGCTGTTTAACTCTTGCATGCAAAGCCCTCGTTCTTGACGCACCTGTCTCCTCCACAGCACAGTCCCTACTGACGGGTGGGCTGTCACTCCACCACAGTGGTCTCCATGGGGAATGATATTCCTGAGACAAGGCTGTTCCCGTTCTGTTCCAAAGCCCACAGAAAAGGAAGAGCTTATGAGGCAGGGGCAGCTTTTGTGTGTAGGAAAGGCTCACCAGGTGTGCTGATCCTGGGCAGCCTCTGCCTGAGATCTGTGGAAGGCTTTCTGGGACTGTTTGGGGAGTTCACAAAGTAGCCTGACTTAAATTTGAGCCTGACTTAAATTTGCACCTGGTGTTCTGCCCGCTGAAAAGCCCCAGGTCTGGGGAATGGGAATCTTTGGTGGCAGGGGAGGTTTCTTGTGGAGGAAGGTGGAAGGGTGGCAGCTTTTGCCTGGCAAAAAGGACAATTGAGACAGTGGGCAGCGTGAAATGTTTGTGAGATGGCTACTGCTCTCAAATATGTAGAAAGGAGTGTCTGTTCTGAGAAGTGGAGAGAGTGGACGTGAGACACCCCATCCTGGCCCAACAGAGAGGAAATGGGTTCTGTTCCCTGCCCTCTGCCCACGGCAGCACCACCCTTTGCTCCATCCCTGCCTCTGGCCCAGCCCCTGGCAGGAAGGGCAGAGCAGGCTTTGCAAGAGGGGCTGCCCTTGGGGGTGGAAATGGGATGGAAGGGGCGGAATTTTCCCCATTTCTGGGGTCCCCTGCATGGTGAGTAGTTACAAAGTGAGGGTGGTAAGAGAAGGCATCCCAAAGGATGCTGAGTATATTGCCACAGAATCAGGGAATGGCTTGGGTTGGAAGGGCCCTAACAGCTTATCTTGTTCCTGCTGTGGGCAAGGACACCTTCCACCACCCCAGGCTGCTCCAAAAACCATGTCCAGCCTGGCCTTGGGCACTACCAGGGATCCAGGGGCAGCCACAGCTTCTGTGGGCAACCTGTGCCAGGGCCTGCCCACCCTCACAGGGAAGAATTTCTTCTGTGTGATGTGTTTGTTAAGGGCCTGGCTGTGGCCAACCCCTGCAATATTCAGCAAAAGCAATATTCTGTTTAATTGGTGGGCTTCATGTATTTTTTTTTTGTATTTTTTTTTCTCTCTCTGACTGTTGTTCTGTTATTAACCTGTTACTGCTTATTGAGCCCTGAAGATTTGTGAATAGAAAACAACCATCATTACAATATTTAAAAGAAACCCAATTCGGAGGGGTTCACAGGCCAGTAACCCAGGCATGTGCCAATAAATAGCAAGCAGTGCTTTAATATCTCTTAACAAACCATCCCCTATCTTTAAACATTTATTATATTTCCTCCTATTTCTCCTGACAGCCACCTGTTCAACTTGTGACCTGTTTGTAAAAATCTGCACACCATCTATCAGAGGGATACACGCACTTACAAACTTCTGTTCTGTGGGCATTGAGTAAATTATTTCTTTAAGATCATATGGCAGATCTATAATTAATTAAACCCTCCATGATATTAGCGCAAAATAATTTAGCCTTTCTAAAAAGGTAAATGTAATTTGCCGATCTGGTATTTGGAAGAATGCTTTCCCCAAAATCAATTCCTTTAGTTTCCAGAGAATAGAAATGAGAAGCAATCTCATTTTAATTATATCTCTTTATTGCTAACAAAGGAATGATTTATGCAATTAAATTAACTGGCTAGAAAATTATTCTCAGCTGGGCTGTCCTAATTCTTTGCTTTCTGAATTGCAGGCTCTTACACTTCTCTATGTAGATTAATTTTTCTGATATGCAAACAATGCTCCTTGTGTTCATTTTTAACATTTTTTATTCACAGCTCCCCTTTTCTTAGTGTCAATGACATGAGTAATATTTGTGCACTGCTGGGCTCCGATTCAGGCCTTTTTATGCAGAAAGATTGGAAAAAAAATCTTTTCTTTTGAATCTCATTATTGCAGAGCAAGGTTTTGAAGTTTTCTTATCTATTGCTGAGAAACAGCAGCAGGAACATGGAGGGACTGCAAAGATGTCAAAGGATGCAAACTTTTGAAGGAAAATGTTTCAGCGCTGAGGAGACAGGTGAATTTGCAGTTGGTGTGAAGAAAGCATTTTTTAATGTATTCCTCTTAAACCTCTGTCTCCTTGCAGCCAGGCAAAAAGCTGAAATACAAGGGGGAAAAAAAAAAGACAGATTTATGTTGTACACAGACTCAACAGGGAACGAATTTGGGATTTTTTTATTTTTTTTCCTGCCTGGGATTACCTTGCAGTGGCTGGCCAGAATCTGAGCTGGGCATATTTGGGCCGAGGGGAAAATTACCATGTAACAACACATCGTGACGGTGTGCCAGCACAGTCTGACATCCTCTGAATGGGGCACTGGTGTCATCTGCTGCTCCAAGGCAGCAGTGAGCATACTGCAGAGCGCTGCTGGCTCTGTCTGAGCTGTCCTGCCCTGCGTCGGCGGAGATGTGTCTGCTGGGCTGCCGTCAGAGGGCTTCGAACTGAGAGAAAGTACCTTTGGATTGCATGTTAGGAAGAAATTCTTCCCTGGGAGGGTGGGGAGGGGCTGGGATGGAATTCCCAGAGCTGCTGTGGCTGCTCCTGGATGCCTGGAAGTGTCCAAGGCCAGGCATGGCTTGGATGTCCGAGTTGGACATGGCTTGGAGCATCCTGGGACAGTGGAAATTGTCCTTGCCGTGAGCTGGAACTGGACGATCTTTCAGCTCCCTTCCAACCCAAACCAGGCTGTGATTTATGAAATAAAATTAAATCCCAGGGTTTTTTGTCTGGGTTGGAAGGCGGCGGTTTGGCTTGGGCGTGGGAAGGTCTGCGCCATCGGGATTCCAGAGGCTTTGAAACGCCAGGTTGGAGGTGACAAGCTGTTAGCGTTTGGGTGGGACAAGGAAGCACTTTGAGCCTCTCTCCTGGGAGTGGGGATCATCCAAAGGGATTCTTCCCCCTGGGCTGCATGGCTGCTGGGTGGGTGAGGGAAGGGGCAGTTTGGGTGGGACGAGGAAGCACTTTGAGCCTCTCTCCTGGGAGTGGGATCATCCAAAGGGATCCTTCCCTCTGAGCTGCATGGCTGCTGGGTGGGTGAGGGAAGGGGCAGTTTGGGTGGGACAAGGAAGTCCTTTGAGCCTCTCTCCTGGGAGAGGGGGTCATCCAAAGGGATTCTTCCCTCTGAGCTGCATGGCTGCTGGGTGAGTGAGGGAAGGGGCAGTTTGGGTGGGACAAGGAAGCACTTTGAGCCTATTGGGAATGGAGATCATCCAAAGGGGTTCTTCCCTCTAGGCTGCATGGCTGCTGGGTGCGTGAGGGAAGGGGCAGTTTGGGTGGGACAAGGAAGTCCTTTGAGCCTCTCTCCTGGGAGTGGGGGTCATCCAAAGGGCTTCTTCCCCCTGAGCTGCATGGCTGCTGGGTGCGTGAGGGAAGGGGCAGTTTGGGTGGGACAAGGAAGTCCTTTGAGCCTCTCTCCTGGGAGTGGGGGTCATCCAAAGGGCTTCTTCCCCCTGAGCTGCATGGCTGCTGGGTGCGTGAGGGAAGGGGCAGTTTGGGTGGGACAAGGAAGTCCTTTGAGCCTCTCTCCTGGGAGTGGGGGTCATCCAAAGGGCTTCTTCCCCCTGAGCTGCATGGCTGCTGGGTGAGTGAGGGAAGGGGCAGTCGGTGCCCCTGCAGTTGTTGTTATCCTTGAGGACACCACTGTAAAATCAGCATAAACTGAATTTGCTTAGCAAGTGGGATCACACGTATTTATTGGAAGAACGTTTCTCAGAGAACAGTTGCCCTTGGCTTACTGTCAAAGAGTGATTTTTAAATTTTTTTTTTAATTAAAAAACCCCAAACTTCCCCTAGTTCTGCGAATTCCCTGCACTGAGCTCAGTTCTGCTGCATGAATACCTCAGTTCGTACAGGAAATAATCCCTTGCAAAGCCTCAGGAAGATGCTGTGAGGTGTGAGTTTACCAGCAGTCTGCAGAGAAGCATTTGAGTTCAATATTATCTATACAGCAGGAATGGCTAGAAATCAATAAGATGAAATTCATGACAAATGCTACCTTTAGGGAGGAAACATCTGATTAAAAAAATGAGAAACAGCTGCCTAGGCAAGCAGTACTGCAGGGAAGGGTTTGGCTTCAGAGTGAATCACAGATAAGCGAGTCAGTGATGTGCCTTTAAACAGAAATCTTCTTCCTGGAAGCATTAATAGGAGTGTCAGGAGCAAGTTGTGGGGTCGGGGGAGAGATATGACTGCTCTGTGCTACTTGGTGAAGGCTGGCAGAATGTATCCAGCCTTGCAGCCTGCATTTCAAAAGCCAAGAACGGGAAAAGAACCGGGGAATCATGATCTAGGGGATAAGTAATGACAAGCCTCACAGAGGGAGAAAATTAAACTTCGCTTGCAGCAGGGGAGAATTAAGTTGATACCAGGAAAACCTTAACCATAACCTTCAATTCTCACCTGCCAGGAAGAGACCTGGAACCCTCTGGATGTGTCCTTTGGCCCCCCCGGCTCCGCCTGCTTTTACTCTTAAGTCCTTTTTCGTTCTGCTTTGGCAGCAAATTCCAGTGGGGGCTGGCACTGAAAGCTGTTTCTGGTGATGGCCAGGGGAAAGGTTTGATTTCTCAGTGCCAGAAATGCTCCAATTCTTTTGGAACAAGCAGTGTGTGTAAGGAGCAGTGTAAGCAAAAAAGATGTACTCGTAGCGGAAGGGAATGAAAGATGAGGAAAGAAAATCAACTAAAAAAAAAAAAATCCCAGAGAAAAAACCAACTAAAACAGAAAATGCCTTCCTTCATAGAGCTGATGGCAAGGTGATGCTTCACTGCCACCTGGGATCAATTCCCTTGCAAAGGGCATCCTGGGACCTGTAGAACAGTTTAAATGGTGAGCAGTGTAGGTTGCAAAACCAGACCAATCCTTTCCTTCATCCTGCTGAAATAAGGGACGTGAGGGCTGGGGCACCAGGATTGCAGGTACCTCTCCACGCAGCCACCGTGGGAGGGGAGGAAGAGGGATGCCTTGGAGAGGCTGCCCTGGAGCAGAGGCTGGGCAGAGTGAAAGGATAAAGGGCAGGGATTTATTAAAAGGCCTTCACAGGGCGCACCTTGGGCAGTGCAGGAGGCTCACAGAGACTGCACCCAGGATGGACACAGCCACACGTTTTTGGGACAGATAGAAGTTTTGTCCATTTGCATATCACAGGTTAATTGTCCAATTCCAGCTTCAGGCAGTGCAGTCCCATTCTATCAGGTTACTCCCCCCAACTCACTTTTGTTTCCATTTCTCGGGGCCTGAGACAGTGAGGGGTCCTTGATTCTCAGGCCTGGAGAGGAATTGTTGTGTCTGACCAAAATGGGAAAAGCAGTTTCTCACACTCTGTCTGGAGCTCAGAGTTACACACTAAAGAATTGCAGGATTACAAATACTCGATAATATAAAAGCTAAAATCCTAAGGCATCAAGAGCCAGAGCAAAACCTTCACACCTCCAAAATGCTGGGAAATGCAGAGGTTAAGAGGTTAAGGCACAGACCTGTAATAGTAACCCTGTCCACGGCAGTGACAGTTTCAAAGACCTGCTCTGTGACAGTCTGAATTCTGTACCCTTGTTCTGTTCCTCAGCAAAGGAAATAGGAGCGAGTTCCCTCCACATCCTCTAATAGAATTAATCACCTCTCCATGGACCATTTCCCAAATGTGCCAGGATTTAATTTCACAGCGAGTGCTATCCGGATGAAAAGCTGGCTTTGGTAACGTGGGGAACCTCTCCTCTGCAAAGCAGATCTCTGTTACAGGTGGCTGTTCTCCCTGGGAGAAGATCCCTGTGCCTTGCTTGCTGATTTTTCCTGCCACGGCAGCTGCCTGGGAATGCCCTTGCTCTCTGGGATAAGCTTTGGTGCTTTGTGAAGCTCCTGTAGATGTGTTCTTTTCCTCCAGATGAGATGCTGCTGAGACAGCAGTAAAACAAAACTGGGTGGAATTTGAGAGCCTTGTGCATTCACCCAGTTTCCTTAAAACAGGAGAAAATCCTTAGAAAGCCTCATTTTGCTATGGATTCATTCTTTTCTCTTTGCTGTTTTGTTTTGTCCAGGGTTTTGTTTTTAAAATCTGGTGTCTTCTGCTTTTATTCCTGCTGAGGTTCTCACAAAGCAGGACCCAGTGAAATGGAGTTTGGACTTGCAATATTTCAATAAAACCAATTTAAAATTTTTTTTCTTTTGTTTCATTGTATAACATTAAAAATTTAATGAACATTTTACTACAAGTTAAACAAATAGTTAATATTTCATTTTAAGTATCATACTTTTGTTTATATTGGATTCTGGATATCTGAGTGCTGAAATCAGAGGTTAATCTGGTTCACCGCACTGAAAGAGATGCAAGTGCTGGAAAGCTTTCTGTTGACCTTGTATCTTCATTTCTCCTGACTTTTCATTTCTAGTCTTTCCCATTTCCCAGTAAATTACTGAGAGATAGCTCCTAGCTGTGTCTTACGAGCAGCAGAAGAAATGAAGCAGCGGAAAATATAGATAATACAGACTGAGCAGCACCGCGTGCAATTAGAGCTGTGCTTTCTGTCTCGTTGCATTTCAGGGAGAAATCCTGGGGAACAACCCCGTTTCCCTGGCCTTTGAGAAGCTGTTTTGTTATTCCTGTCGGGATCTAGCTTGGAGCTGGCTGATCTCCTGGAAAGTCCTTTTCCAGGACTGTGCCGCTTCTGTGAAGATCGATGCTGCCACTGTCCCCAAACTGGCAAGAGCTGCTCCGTCTGTGTGAAGATTTGCACCCAGAGGCAAAAGCCAAACGTCCCAGTGAAGGCATTTGAATGCCACCAGGCTCTTGTCAGCACCCCCAGCACACAGCTCGTCCCCGTTCCGGTGTTCCCTTCCTGCTGGGATGCTCTGTCCCACGCACTGGTCCCGGTGTCCATCCCCGAAGGAGGGACCGGCGTCGCCTGGGCTTTGTTCTGCCGATCGCCAGGCCCAAACTCTTTCCTGCCCAACTCGTTTCCCATTTCTTGCCCACCCTGAATCTTCTCCTTCCCCATTTTTCCATCCAAACGAACTCTTCCTACAGAAATCTTGGTGTTGGCAAAACACTTGGCCACTTTAAAGGGATGGACACTGGTCGCGGTGTCCATCCCTGAAGGAGGGACCGGCGTCGCCTGGGCTTTGTTCTGCCGACCGCCAGGCCCAAACTCTTTCCTGCCCGACTCGTTTCCCATTTCTTGCCCACCCTGAATCTTCTCCTTCCCCATTTTCCATCCAAATGAACTCCTCCTACAGAAATCTTGGCGCTGGCAAAACACTTGGCCGCTCTAAAGGGCTTTAGCAAAATTTTAAATATGCAAATAATAATAATAATTATTGCTGGTAATAACAGGAGCAGCCTGGGATTTCTTTATTTTTTTTTCAGATTCCTCTGTCCTCTGCAGATGCCACTTTAATGCAAATCAAACTTTGCGGATTGTGTTACCTATTGAAAAATAGTTTCAATTAGAAATTCAATTACACTGTCTTGGGGGGGATGGAACTGACAGTTTCTTTGAATTTTGCACGTTATAGAGGGCTCCAAAGTGCCATAAATCTGCTAATTGATTTCTGTACCTGTAATGTTTGATTAGGTGTATTTTATTGTCTTCTTGGTTTTAATTAACCCCAGGCTTGTCAAAATGCTTCCACTGACAAAGGATATATGATGAACTGAGATAAACTCTATTAACAGAGGCTGACTTTTGTCAGTAATTGCTATCGTGCCTGAGAGTTATTAGAAATGATCACACACAAAGAAACTGTACTTTTGGTAACAACTTTTATGGGCTGTTATAAATCTGTTGATTGCCCCCTACACGCAGGAGATAAGCAACTGTGAATGACAAGGGGTCCGAAGGAAAATCAATCATTTTCTAGGTGCCTTATAAATATTAAGAGTGACAAAATGGGAAGAGTTACAAAGCCTAAGTGCTGCAAATGGAACGGATGCCAATGCCCCCATACCCGTCCCCATTAGAGAGCGTGAGGGCTGCGGAGACAAGGGCACGGCCACTTCTGGCCGTGGTGAAGCTGAACGTTCTTGCCTTGCCTGGGGAGCTCTGAAAGGCTGAAGTGATGCTGAGACTTTTGCTTCTGGGCCCTTGGTTTGAGTTCAAGGCTGCCTTGGAAGGCAAACACCCAACAGGGCCACATCACTCGTGTGTGGGGACAGAGGCTGGAGTGACGGGGTGGGGACAGGCAGGCTTTGCCCAGGAAGAGATTTGTGTATTTAGTGGTGCTGTGTGCTCTTTGTGTTGGAAATGTTTGATCTAGGAATAGCTGGCACACCTGGCAAACCACCTCTCGGGCAAAACAGGAGAGAAGGGTTAATATCCCCTTAATATCCCCATTTTTACTGATATATCCCCCCGTAAGGACTTTGTTTATGTAGGATCTTTAGATAGAAATGTAGATAAAAATACACAGAAACCTGTGCATAAATATTCTTGGGTGAGCTGCAGCTTCATGTGTTGGAGCTCTCTGCCTCTGGGTTCTGGAGCTCTGTGTGAGCGGGGCGTGGATGCAGGTGCAGTCCTGTGAACACAAAAGGGATTGAACTGAGCATGCAAACGGAGCAGGAATAAAGCCATGCAAAACTGGTGAAAAAGGGACAGACTTTGTGCAGATTATTTGTTAATGTGAGTACTTCCTACGAACACCAGTACATTAATTTAGAGTTGAAGTGATGTTTATAGATGCTTTGGTTTTGAGCACACAAAGTCCCCAGGAGCTACAGGGATCTATTCTCTGTTTTCTGCCAACTTCTGTCCAAGCTTTGGACACTCTGGGCTGCAGCAATTTTAAAGTTGCTTAATAGGTCTTCTGTCTTGCTCAAAACAGTTATTTTTAGCTTGACTTTTTTTTTTTTTTTTTTTTTTAATCTACAGCTGAGAGGGTATTTTAAACTGACCTTCATTTTCTTTGCTGCTTTTTCTGAGAATGATCCCAATGACTTGCAATAGCGTGAGTGGGCATGGAGGAAGGGGGAGCAGAGTGGAGCTTGCCCACGTAGAGGACAATGCAGTCCTAAAAGCTGTTTTACCTAACAGCATTAGGATATTCAGCTTGTCATTAATATTTTGGGGAGCTCGGAAAACAACTCTGGAGCTTGCAAAGTGTGAGATCCTTGCTTTGCGGTCTTAGTTAACTCCAAATAGATTTTTTTTCCAGTGCTTGGGGCTCTTTGGAGCTGCCCTTTTTCTCCCGGGGCGCTGCAGTGTTTGGAGGGGCTGGGGGGGGTTGTGCTGCTGCGCGTGGGTTTATTGGGGTGGGGAGGCACAGCTGGAAGTGCTGCCATGGGCACAGGCATCCTCCACTTCCCACTGGGAGGGATCCATTCAGTCTGCTGACCCTTGAGAGGGTCTGGACACCGCGTTCTGCTGGAATCCCAGCTGCTGTGGGTCGCTCCCATGAGGACACGCAGGGAAGGTGTTCTGCAGCGTGCCAGGCTCCTGTGTCTTTGATCGAATTGCTAGAGTGAGAACTGGCACTGATTTCTGCAGCCTGGCAGAGGATCTTTAGTGCTGGACCCCTGGCACGGCACGGGTGGGATTTTCCAGGGGATCCTCATAGCTGTGAGCTGCGATCTGGCTTGATGTTCTGTGAAGAGTTAGAAGAGTCCTGGACATCCCAGATCTTGAGAGGTGGGAGTGTGAGCTGAGACCAGCAGAGGAGGGAGAGCTGGGAGCTGAGGATGCTCTGTTTTGAGGAGCTGAGATCTTTCAGCCTTGGTATTTTGGGAACGATTCTGCAGGCTGGAGAGCTCAGACTGCAGTCCTGTGAACTCACAGCTCAAACTGACTCATTGTATGTGGTGTCCCAGTGCTGTGTCACGGAATTTCAGCTGTCCCACCACCCTTGTTAATGCCCCAAGGGGCAGTGGGCAGGTGCAGAAGCTGGACCTTCCTTTTGGTTTTCCTCGGTTACACGGCTCTGTTCCAGAGATTCCATGCAAGTCTCGTGTGTGTGTGTGAGAGAGTGCACATATATCTATATTCCCTCCTGGGGCAAGCTGAAAACAATCCATTTAGGAACCAGGTGTCCTTGTCTCTCTTGGCATCTGGTTAAATATCAGCCAAGTAGCAAAAGGTAAATCCTAGGATGCTTCAGCAACCGCCGGGGCCGTGGAGCCCTGGGCTCCATCCGATGGGATTTGAAGGTCGCGGTGGCTGCCCTCGTGTGAAAGATGTGTCCTTTTTGCCCGCAGATAACACAGACCGAGGTGACCTCGCTGCAGGTGTCCCCAAGCCGAGCGGACCGGCGACACTGGCGCTTCGGGCTGCCGGGAGCAGAGGTCGCTGTTGAACTGGAAATGGAGCCCCTGCGCCTCTCCAGGGCCACCTTCTCCTTCTATTGTGTCCAGCCCTGTGACACCTCAGGCTGTTGGATGGAAATCCTCAGCCCCTTTTACGAATCCCCATAAAAATCCCGCAGGTCTGAACTTGCTGCAAGTTGCCCGGGTGAATTCACATCTCACGCCGGCATTCCTTTACGGCTTTGGAACGCCTTGGATTTTAACTTCTCCCCGGAGAAAAAGCAAATTAGAGCTTGCAGCAGAGACTGTGGATGCTCGTGCCTTTCTTCAGGAAGATGATCCGAAACCTTTGGCGAGATGGGACATCCACGGCAGCAACAACCTGGGAAGTAAACAGGCTGTGCTTCACATCACTCCGCTAATTCAGTATTCACAGCAGCCTGAGATCCAGCAGTTTGTTCTCAATTGGTTTATTATAGTCAATACTTATTATTTATAGATATGAAAGAAACAAGATCTGAGCCTTTTGATGTCGTGAATCGATACAGATCTGTGCACTCCCTGGAACTGCAGCCTATCCTCTGCAGGGCCACAAATCCTTAGTTAAAACTTCAGCCTTTTGCCTAGACCTTCGAGCTTAACGTGGATACCTTTGTCTTGGCACAAACAGGACTGCTGTTGATCCCACATTCCCGCAATTCCAGCAGAAAGGCACTGTTTGGCTGCCGAGGTTGGCGTGGTGTGGTTATTTTGGCAGATGGGGACATCCAGGACAGTCTCAGGGAGAATAATCTGTATTTGTGGGGACCCATTCAGCCCCTCTTTCCTTGGGAGCAGAGCTCTGCGCTCACAGCAGTGGGAGTGCAGGAAACACCGTGGTGTCTAAATAACTTGCAACACCGTGTGATGTTACTGCACAAAAGGTCTGAGTTAATGATCCAGTTGATTTACAAGTCAGCTGCGTGACAATAGAAATTAATATTCACTGATGAGTCAAACTGAGAGACTCTGAATTAATATTTTTTTTTTTCCCCTCTAATGGTTTCGTGTCAGATCTGTGTGTGAGTTCACACTCCTGTGCATGGATCAGAGGGTGTCTGGGCATAAAGGAGCATTTGATGAACTTTTGGACTCTCCTGAAAAATACAGCGTAAGAAATCTCGTGTGAAACTGTCCAAGTGCTGTGCTGTGCTGTTCTGAAAATGTCTTCTAGTACCAGTGATGAGCAGGTGGAAAAGGAGGTCCCTGATCAAATGTGGCTTTGTTTAGGGGGCAAAATACAAGTAGCTGGGGCCAGATTCTGCTCTCTTTTGCTTCTGATATTCAGCTAAGCTTGCACCATTGTAAAATCGCAGTGAGAGAAAAGCTGTGGTTATTAGGGGAAGAAAGTGGCACTTTCCTTTAAATTAGCAGGTTTGTAGTTAAAAATGGGCTCGTTCAGTGCAAGCTGCTGGCTGTGACATGTCCTTGACACCTGGATGACTTTAGTCAGCCCAGCCCAGCCCGAGGAAGGAGAAAAACCCACAAAAAGAGATGTCCAATGTGCTGTGCTGTGCCTGAGGCTGCATGGACAGTTTCCCATCAGCCTTGGGCCATGTGGGGCATCAGGACATTCAGGGATCCTGGGATCACAGCACCATTATGGTCGGGAAAGGCCTCTAAGACCACATCCAACCACTCAGCCAGCACTAAACAATGTCCACAAGTGTTGCATCCACATTTTTAAAATATATTCAGGGTTGGCGATTCCATCACTTCCCTGGGCAGCCCGTTCCAGTACCTGACCACACTTTGGGTGAAAAAGCTTTTCCTAATATCCAACCTAAACCTCCTCTGGTGTGACTTAGGCCACATCTCCTCTCCTCCTATTCTTGGGAGAAGAGACCAATCCCCACCTGGCTGCAGCCTCCTTTCAGGTGGTTGTGGAGAGTGAGAAGGTCCCCCCTGAGCCTCTTTTTCTCCAGGCTGAGCCCCTTTCCCAGCTCCCTCAGCCGCTCCTGGTGCTCCAGCCCCTTCCCCAGCTCTGTTCCCTTCTCTGGACACGCTCCAGCCCCTCAGTGTCCTTCTTGCAGTGAGGGGCCCAGAACTGGACACGGGATTCCAGGTGTGGCCTCACCAGTGGATGGTCACTGCCCTGGGCCTGCTGATCACGCTATGGCTGGTACACTCCAGGTGCCCTTGGCCTCCTTGCCCACCTGGGCACACCTGGGCTCACGTTCAGCCACTCTTAAACAGCACCCTCAAATCCTTTCCAGCCACTCTGCCCCAGCCTGGAGCACCGTGGGGGTTGTTGAACCTGAGTGGGGTGCACCATCCTTTGTCCCTCCTTGCCCTGAACACCATTTTTCTCAGAGAAAACAAGGAGAGGATCTTGTTTGAGCTCTTTGTTCTGCTGCTCAGCACTGGCAGGGACTGGATGCAAACAACTCATCAGAGAGGTGTAGGATACAGAGTTCCTGGCCCTGCTTTCTGCCCTCCAAGGCCCAGCAAGGTCTGTGACATCCCCAGGCTGTCCCTTGCCCGTGGCTTCCCTTGCAGAGCCGGTACTTAACACAACTCCTGTAACAGCCTTTATGCTCTTAACCCAATTTCCTTCCAAACTGCCATATGCTGTGAGCTTTGGGAGGGATTGAGAACACGAGAAGGCTGCTCTTTTAAATCCCACAGAAGGGAGGAAAAGCAGGGTTCTGAGTGCCTGCAGGCAAGGCATAGAGGAATCTCATCACTTTGGTTTTGGGGCAGCAAAACCCACACCAAACTTCAGCCCTTACCAAACTGAAGCCTGCCTCCCCCAGCAAGCAGTTTTCCTAATTATGATGCCTTTGGAGAGGCTGCCCTGGAGCNATATTTTTATTATTATTTAAATTTAAAAAATTTATTGAAAGGCCTTCACAGGGCACACCTTGGGCAGTGCAGGAGTCTCACAGAGACTGCACCCAGGATGGACACAGCCACACGTTTTTGGGACAGATAGAAGTTCTGTCTATTTGCATATCAGAGGTTAATTGTCCAATTAAGCTTCAGGTAGTGCAGTCCCATTCTCTCAGTTTGCTGCCTCCCAACTCACTTTTGTTTGCATTTCTTGGGGCCTGAGACAGTGAGGTGTCCTTGATTCTCAGGCCTGGAGAGGAATTATTGTGTCTGACCAAAATGGGAAAAGCAGTTGCTGACAGTCTATATGGAGCTCAGAGTTACACACCAAAGAACTGCAGGATTACAAATATATGAAAATATAAAAGCTAAAATCCTAAGGCATCAATCAGAGGAAATGTGAGGGAAGCCTCCCTTGCTGTTTTGCTGTCATGTTGGGTGATGCTCTGAGATACTGCTGAAACTTGTGAAGAAATGAGACCACGCAGAGGGTGATGAGCTCCAGGGAAGAACCAGATGCTGTGGAGATGGAGCTGAGCCTCCTGCTGAGTAACCACTTCCCTTCCTCCCAGTGTGAGATCCATCCCAGCCGTTAGGGAGGCTTCTGGAGGGTGCTGAGCCAGCCAGGTGCTGTCTTCTGAATCACTGCTGTGGCATGTGATTGGAGTTAGTGTTTAATTGGGGAGCTAAAGCCCTTAGATTGGGCGAGGTAAGAAAATCTTCAGGTGCTGGGAAGCAGGTGATCCTAGAATTAGGCCTGGAGGGTCTACACCTGATTGGATCAAGCTTTTCAGGACCTCCTCTCCGGATGGTTTGGTGCCAGTGTGTGTGTGCTGGCCCTCGGTCTGGATCAGCACACGAGGCTCTGGTGGCTGCCCCACGGAGCTCAGCCCTGCCTGGGCCAGGAAAGGGAGCAGGGCCCTGTGGCCAGAACGCCTCCATATGGATGGGAAGGAAGAGTCTGTCTCCATAGCTGGGGGTGGACTCTGTGCAATGAAGCTGAAACACCAGAAGGTAGGAAAAAGCGTGTTTGTACAGAAGGTTTGTGCCCAGTGCACAAACAGATTAAAACTGGATGCAATTTTTCACCTGGGACACCTGATCTTTGATGCTGGGGGTTTTGTAGCCCTCTGCAGGGGGTGTTGCATCACGGCACCAGGCTAACGAGGGAAATGGACTCTGTCTCCTGCTTTGGAGGTCTATAATATGAGTTATTCTGCATTTAGAGAGTGCCTGAGATCCTTTGTTGCATCTGCGGTTGAAGGACAAAGTGCAGTGATGGAAACAGTTCTGAGATGCAGGATCCAGAGGTCAATTAGTGAATGAGCAGGGATAAGAAAATGGAGGTTGAAAAAGAGTCAAAGATATTTACAGCCTGCACGGCCTTCCCTCTCCTGGTGCTTTATTTTTAATGGCTTGCTGCTTTTACCTCTCTTTGTTTAATGAATATATTGCTGAGTTATTGGAAGCGCAAACTGCATCCAAAAGCAGGACACTCAGGGTTTATTATATTCATATAACTCAAAAACAGCCAAATTGATTTTTTTTTTTTTTTTTTTTTTTTTTTTTTTAAAACCAAATTTATTTTTTTTTTTTTTTTTTTTTTTTTTTGCTTTCCCTCTCCTCCTCCTCCTCATTTTTAAATCTTGCAGCAGGCTTGGTGGTAGTGACAGGTGTGAGAGTGACAGCACTGGAGACGAGGAGCTGTGTTTAGGTGCTGGGGAGTGCACCCCCTTTTCCTCCCCTGGTGCTTTATTTCCCTCCAGCCACCTCTCCCTGTGGCTCGGGGCAATTTTTGGCTGCCTGCTCCATGTTCTGCTCCCCGGGGCTGTCCCTCCCACCCTGTTACCAGCATGGCTTTGTGCCGGTGTGCTCACCTGCCCCAGCACGACCAGGGAGTGGGTGCAGAGACATCCCTGCTCACTGCAGCACAGCGAGAACTCGCAGCTCTGAGAAGGCTGCTGGACCCAGAGCTGCTGTGGTGGCTGCAGGCAGTGAGGAGCTTGTAGGGAAAAAACATTTGAAATGGTTTCTCTGGGTGGTGGTTGGTTTTTTTAAAATTTTTTTTAAATTTTATTTTAAAGCATCTCTGTGAGTCTCCAGGTCATCCTTCTGTCCAGGTAGTACCTTCTCAAGTGGCAGAATGGGGTGTATTTGGTGGCTTCTGCCCTCTTTGGGGCACCTGTGTAGACCCACAGGGGTCTGCCTGGTCTTCTCTTGGAGGTGTTCTCCTGGCTGGAACAGGGATGGGCACGGCAGCAAAGCGTAGGACAATTTTTGGAGCCACAACAGCTGCTGGACTCTGAGACTTTGTCCCGCAGCCACCGCATCTCTCTGATGGGAGTGCAGCACCCATGGGCTCCAGGGACAACCCTGCCCTGTCCTCCCGGGATGGAAAAGGGACAGGGGAGGAAACCAGGGGCTGGGAAGATCTCGGCTCCTGGAGAGAAATAAAGGAACCCACCCTCAGTAGGAAGCAGCAAGAGGTTTCCAGCTCAGCCCTGGTTAATGAGGGCATTTTGATCTACAATTGTTGACTGCAGAAAGAGCCTCCCTGATAAAGGGGGAAGGGATGTCCTGGGGGAGAGGGTCGCTGAATATGCATGGCCCCGGGTCTCTTTGTTTAGCTGATATCTGACTATATTTATTCTTCTAGATTACACATTCTGACTGCGGAACAAAGGGCTGGCAGGAGCTGCTCTCTTGTGCTTAATAATTTGAGTGAATTTACATTTCAATGCAGCCCTGTGCCACTTCCCACCCCCCGTGGAAAGAGCAGAATTTCCCTGTTGCGGGGAGGGGGGAGAAGAAACTCCCACCGCAGTGGCCAGGCTGGGAGATTTATCGCGGTTCCTCTCTGAATTTATTCCTCGCGAATCCTGCACACGTGTGCCCACCCGCCCGATGCAGAGATGTTTTCCTCCCCTCTCCAGACTTGCTCAGCCAACTCTGCCTGCCCCACGTCCCCGCTGAGCGCTGTGATTAATCCTCAGGTAATTAACCATCAGCAGTACAGGAGGCACCCGCCTCGGCAGAGGTGTGGGAACACATCTGCACCTAACGGGAACCGGACAGGAGGGTTCCACTCTGCCTGCCACCCAGGGAGCTGCAGAGTGACAAAAGGACAGAGTTGCCAAAACTCCCCAAACGCGGTCTGGTTTCTATGCAACGCCCTTTTCACTGTACTTTGGGAACTGAAAGTACAAAAACCCTGTTTGCTGAGTCAGAGTTAGTTACGGGGGGCGTGGAGGTGGCAGCTTTTTCACTTGCTGGTCTGACCAAGGATCCTTGGATCCTTGCCTGCAGCGAGTGGTTTGATCTGTTTGGCTGATCTCTTGCTCCTCAGCTGAATTTTCCCTGTTCTGCATCCCTGAGCTCATCCCAGAGTAGGATTTGTCCTCGTGCACACAGGCCCAGGATCCTGCGTTGACTGCCACCCACTCCTTACTGAGCCCTGATCCTGCAGTTTAATGTTAGGAGAGCTGCATGATTTTCTCTTGCCTGCCTGATAATAACTTTGCAGGGACTTTATATGCTGATAACCTCAGCATGCTACACTCCATTTGGGTCTCTCACCACCAGCTGCTCTGCATTAGCCCATTACAGCAAACTTTGATCATAGGCACAGCTCCTCATTGCTGTTTTAGAGGAAATCTCTGCTGTCCTTGAGCTTCTTAGGAGCTGGGCTGTGGGGCCATGAGCACAGGACCTCGCTGGGTGGGATTTGCACGTTGAGATGTGGCTCAATTAGTACCTTTCTTTCACTTGCTCTTCTGTCCAAGTCCCACAGTGTCTCACACAGTGCAAAATGAGAGGGACCCTCGCTGCTCTTGAGGCTGAAGAAGCAGAATGTGAGGAAAGTGCAGCCTCAGATCTACCTTAGCACAGCAGCAGCCTCTTCCAGAAGCTCATTACACCTGAACTTGTTTCTTTGGGCAGCCAGGGGACGGGTACTTTTGTCCTGAATGCTTTTCTTGCCATCTTTTGCCTCCTCTTTGAGTTTGTGTGTGGGAGATGTGAGTTGTGGAGCTGCTCGGGGCTCCCATGTGGGAGGGAAGTCAGCTTCCAGCAGGCTCCACATGTGTGACCAGTGGCTTTTAGCACGTTCAGTTCAGGCCTTCAAAACAACTTGGAAATGGGTTTTATAGCTGTGTTTCACCACTCCTGTGTACTGGGGAATGTGTCCCTACAACTGCCCAGAGCTGAATTCCTGGCTCTGCAGAAAGCGGGGCAATGATCCCAACTTAACCAGTAAGAGCTTGTGCTGCTCTTCTTTCTAGATTTTGGTGTTCTGCAATGCAGAATGCAGGAAAAAATGTGTGAGGAACTCGGGTAGAACCAGGACCGTGCCCTGTGTTGTGCTCCAGCACGACAGAGGGGATTTCCTGCCCTGTGCAAAGTGCGAACGCTGTGTGGTTGTCAGCAGATCTGTCTGAAACGCCTGCTGGGGCAGGTAGCCGTGTTTATTTTAATGGCTGGAGGTATACATCGGTTGTTCCTCGCCGGTTTTGCGTTGTGTGCATGCACAAATGGGGAGCTGTACACGTGTACCTTCCGTATCCCACACGCGTACGCAGCCTGCAGCCCACGCCGGCACAACGCGGCGTTAAACCAGGGGGCTTTCGCTTCTCTTAATTACCTAATTATATTGATTCCTACATTCTGTACATCTTGGTTTTATCTGAACTTTCCAGAAGGTGTAAGCAATACACATCTTGTCACATCCCATTTTCACACTAGCGCTGTTGCTGTACGAACCATTGCTCGAAATAAAACACGACAAGAATAGGCAGCCATCTGTCTGGGAAGCACATGCAGTCCCAGATGGCAGCTCCTCTCCTGCTTGCTGGTAGCAGAGTCCTCTGCCTGAGGAACACAGCAGAAATGTGTAACAGTTCAGCAGGGATATGTAGAACGTGTGGTCCTCCCCCGGGCTGGGGCTCAGGGCCCTCCAGCGATGGAAGGGGAGGGAAACTTGGAGCACGGAGCCCATCCCTAAGGGGGGCAGGTGTTCATCTCACTCACAGCAACCTCTCTGTGCTCAGCTCTCTGGGAATGAGGTTCCTCATCCCGTCTGTCTCTGTGTGAATATTCCTTTGGAGCGCTGAAGTGGGGGCCTGACGGAAAAGAGTCCGCGGGACGTCGGCGGGTAAAGCTGGAAGAAGGTAAAAGCCCCCGAGCAGCTCTCCCTGGACTGTCCGCGCGACAACTGGCTCTGCTTGGTTTGCAGGCAGCTTGGCCACCAGGACCCGACACGTGCCAGCCTCCGAGGGTCACAAACCACCTCACAGCCAGTGTCCCTCGGCCGAGGAGTTGCCTGGTGTTGCTCAGGACAAGTGCAGCGTGGCACTGCTGCCTCCCCTCAGTCAGCGCCACTTATGGAACCACAGCATGGGAACTCTTCCCTGCCAGCAGAGGTGAATGGTGATGAAATACCTCTGCTTAGCACAGCTCGGCCATTCCTGCTGGACTCAGCACCCAAGGGGTTGCTTTCTCCGATCAAATTTAGCAGAAAAAGCACAAGAATGTGCAAAGCACCAAGCCTGGGAGTGGCTGGGTGAGAACGCGGCTTCCTTATTCTTTGAACTTTCTGCCCCTGCACGCAGGTTTTAATCTAGCCTGAGGGAGGGATAAAGGATATTGGAACAGGTTTCTACAGAACCGAGGAATACGGAAGAAATTATCCCAAAAGGAATGACAGCCCTTGGGAGAGGCACCCAAAGCCATCGGCCTGTTGGCTGTGACTTTCACTACAGCCTTCAGGAGAGCCGAGGGGTGGTTCTGTGAAACAATCAAGAATTTCCTTATAATTTTGCTTCTGCAAGACCATCTCCTTCCTGGATTCCAGTTTTCTGGAAGAAAAAGAAGAGCTGAGCGGTGGTTCTGTGAAACGATTAAGAATTTTTTTATCTTCTTATCATTTTGCTTTGCAAAATCATCTCTCTGGGTTTCCGTTTTCTGGAATATCTTTTAAGACTGTCTCCATTCCCAGAAAAGCCTTTGCACCATCTAGGGACTTTTAAACCTCGTGGTACCCGTTCCCATCTGAAGTTTTTCCACTGGGAGGCTCATGGATGTGATATTTTACTGCAGAGCCTGGCACAAGTCCTTTCGTACAGGGTGAAGCTGTCATGGGCAGGGACACCTTCCACGATCCCAGGTTTCTCCAAGCTCTATCCAAACTGGCCTTGAACCCTTCCAGGGATGGGGCAGCCACAGCTTCTCTGGGCAGCCTGTGCCAGGGCCTCCCCACCCTCACAGGGAAGAACTTTGTCCTAATATCTAATCTAAACCTAATATCTAATATCTTTCTAATATCTAATCTAAGCCACTCACGTGCTAAGGAGGAAAGACTGTGCATGCAGGAAAGGTCCTGCTGAGATTGTGCAGAGGGTCAGATTGTTTTGGATGCAGGAGAAAAACAACTGCTTATTCCTTCCTCTCGGAAACGATTTTGCCTTGGCCCAGCCTGTGCAAAATGGAATTAGAGAGCCTTGCTGAGCACCGGGAGCTGGCGGGAGCCATCACTCAGCCAATTCATCATAATGGGAGCCTGGTATCTAATAAGCAGGTAATAAATGTGCTAAGTGTCCACCTTCAGGTTGCCTGCGTGCCTCCCCCCTGCCCAGACCCTGGGCTGCAGCTGCTGGTGAGGAGACGTCACCCTGGCTGACGAGCAGATGATGCTGGAGCGATGCCTGTCTGGATTTTCTCTCCTCTCACGGGCGTGCCAGGGGAGCCACGAGCTCTGCAGGGTGAGGTGTGGGGCTGGGGAAACAGGTTAAGGCAGGAAAGGCTCATCGCAGGCAAATCAGCCCTGGAGGCTGCAGTGGGGCCTGGCTGATCTCTCTGCGAGTCAGGCAGCAGGTTGGGGTAGGGAATGGGGAGGGTTTCGCTTTGTCATGGGATGTTTTGCATCTTTGGTCGAGGCGTTAAAATTGTGATCTCTCTGGTTTCCTGTGTGTGAGGTGACGGACAAAGGGCAGCTGGAGGCAGGTGCTGAGGAAGCACAAGGAGATGCTGAGTGCAGAAAGCCCAGGGCAATGGTCCAGCCGTGGGACAGGCTGTGGCACCAGGGAATGCTGGAATGGTTTGGCTTGGAAGGCACCTTAAGGATCACCTAGTTCCAATTCCCTGCCACGGGCAGGGGCGTGTTCCGCTAGACCAGGCTGTTCAAACCCCCATCCAATCTGGCCTGGACCACTTCCAGGGATGAAGCATCCACGACTTTTCTGGGCAGCCTCCTCCAGTGTTTCACCACCCTCCAGAACAGGTGGTACCAGGAGGGCCTGGGATTGGAGTCACAGAAGCTCAAGGGACGCCCCTGTCCCAGGGACTTGCCCGTGGGTGGCTGTCCTTGCTGGAGGACATGGTTTAGGAGAGGTGATCCTGGAGGAGGTGACAAGTCCAGAGGAGCAGATCCTCCTCTGACCTCGGGGGAATGTGGCTCCCAAGCAGCAGGAAATGGGAACACGTGGAATTGCAAGGGCCTTTGCTGGCATCAGGCAGGAGGGACTGGGCCAGGAGAGTGATCTCTCTGGTGGGACTGGGGACAATCCTGACCGCAGGAGATTGCAGGAAGGGCAGGAGACAAGGACCTCTTTATATCTTCCAACGGAGAAAGACCTGCTGGGGCATAATCTCTGGGACCACCACCTGTGATCGACAGCTGTCCACCTTCCATCCTTGCTGGGGCCCTTCCCAGGCCCCCCCAGCCCCCGGGGCATGCTGCTCTCCTGGTCCCTGCCGTTCCTGCCCACCGGGGCTCCGAGCGGGGAAGCCCGTCCCTATTTGTCACCGAGCGCCGGGGCCTTGGAGGTGAATCAGATGCGCTGCATTAATAGATCTAATCATGGCAAGCCTTGGTGGTGCTGGCTGGAGCAATCTGTTTGCTGGCTGACAGCGAGCTTGCCGCGAGCGGGAAGCGCTGCCCGGCCGCGGCTCCACGGGGCAGGGCCTTGAAGGTTCTTCCCGTGAGTTGGGTGGCTGAAATCCTGGTCTCCAGCTCGTGGGCGGCAAATCCGACGGAGTGGACTGCAGCCAGGCAGATTTTGGGTTTTTTCTCAGGTCTGCTGCTCCTTTTGGTTCGCTGGCATCCCCCAGTTTTGCATTTGTCTTCCTTGCTAACGCTGCAGTTGGTGCCAGGGCTGGCTGGGGTTTCAGACCAGCCTGGGATCAATAGGGGAGCATTTGCAAGCATCATATTAATTGAGTCTTGTGTTGAGAGCCCTTGTGCTATTGATTGTAACAGTAACTTCAGCTGGAATTTGGGAAGCACTTACTTGAAGTCGAAAAAATGAGAAGAAAGCAGAATGCCGGGTGATTGCATTGACTTCATTTCCAGAGGATTACACTGTAATAATTGTGTGTGTCCAGTCTGCTTTCATTACTTGTCCCTCTAATGAAAGGACCAGGAATGCTTTCAGATTTCAATATGCAGGATTACAGGGCTTGCTGGGAGCAAACACCAGAGTACAGTGGCCAGGAGCAATATGAGAGACTTTATCTTAATAACCAGCAGAAGATGCCCACTCACCCTGCTGTCTGCCCCACTCACATCCTTTCCTTTGCTTTCCTTCCTCTTAAAAAAAAAAAAAAAAAGAAGGAAACAAAAATGCCAATTACTGACTGAGAACATGAATTTTTCATTGACCTCCTCTAATACCCCGCAAAGCTCAGGAGCCTGGAAAGTAATGAAATGAGATTTCTTCAGAGAACAAATGAATGAGAGAAGATGACTGGACCAAAAGTGAGATGAGGGCATCGTCAAGGGCCTGACTTTGGGGTGAAGGAAGGACAGGGCTGCTCTGGGGTCAGGAAGGATAAGAAGGGGTGCTGAAGGCTCATCACAGATCTCTACTTTTCCTTCTGGCCCAGGGGTTCCCCTCTCTGCAAGCAACTGCTGCGATTATGGGATGGTGTGGGATGCCCTGATGGCTGCGGGGTGTGCGGGTCTGTTGTGGTTTGGTTTTGTTGTTTTTCTCCTTTTCTGACACCCAGCCTTCCACTGAAGCTCTTGGTGTGGGCCAAAGTACCCTGAATCCACGCAGGCTGGGGGTGCTTTGGCTGCCAAATGTCTTGCCCTGCTTTGCAGAGCTCTTTCTGGAGGTGCCCTGAGTGCTCAGAACCCCAAGTTTGGGACCAGACTCGCTGGCACCTTGCTGCCACGCTGGGGCTTTCTGGGACTTCTGTTGTTTTTAATATGCTGCTTTGCAATAACCCAACAAAACCTGCTCTCAAACGCATTTATTATTTTTTTATAAAGGCTCCCCCCACTTTTTTTTTTTTTTTTTTTTTGTTTTAAGATGCTGTCAAATTGCACTTCTTAAGATTCATGGTGGATCTCCTCTGCCTGACTCTATTACCCAATTTAAATACACAACAGCAAGAGGGGTTGAATGCCACTGTGTTAACACGGTGCCAGAGACCTCTGCGAGGTTGTTTGTTAAAAGCAAATTGTACCTGTTAAGGGGCTGGGAAGGGGAGCACAGCTGCTGTTAACTGCTTTACCAAATTGACTCTGACTCATTCGTTTCAAATGAAAATTGAAATGCTTTTGACTTCTTCTTTTTCTTCTATTTTTTTTTTTTATCCTTCCAGTGGCAAATTTGCTTTACTTAACGCTAAGTGGGGATCATTTCTTGTGATTACTGAAAAATGCATCATAACTTTTGATTACGCTGCTATTAAGGATGCAGAATGGCAATTGCTGCTGCTCGCAGAGAGGGAGAGAGAGGGAACGCTGCTGGAAGAGCGGGTGTAACCCTTTGCTGTGCCGAGGGCTGTGGAGATGCTGTGAATGCTGCTGCTCTGGGGCCCCGGGCTGGAGGGGCGGGACCTGGGGGGTGGAATTTGGGCTGGGACACGAACACAGGTGACTCCGGAGGGAGGCAGTGATGAGGGCTTGGAGCATCGCCGAACTGCCAGAAGTTTTCCTTTCGTAGGGGTTAACGATCCTCTCTTTAAATGAAAGCACCTTGGGAAGGCTGGTGGCTGTTTGGAGGAAGGAAACATTTTGGGGGGATGGAGAGGGAATGCTCCTGGCAGCAGGATACAGGACACGCCTGCCGGGGCTGAGGAGACCCTTCAGGGGCATGGACGCTTCTGGCAGGGGTTTCACAGCGGGGAAACGCGAGGCATGGTGCCGGGAGACGCAGCAGGAGAGGCATCGTGGAGTGCCCGGGGCACTGCCCACGGCGCTGGGGAAACTGAGGCAGGGAAGGGAAGGTGGGAGGAGGGATTGCTTTACTGTGCGCTGTGGTTTTCAGCAGCAGAAGGCTTGACCCCAGTGATGCTGATGAGCTTTCTGGAGGTAATCCCTGCCTGGATGGGGAGAACCCCTCCGGGCCAGCGCCGGGAGCCCCTTCCCGGCTTGGGGAAGGTGTAAATTCACTTTTCCCTTCTGCTGCTCAGCGCAGGGGGCTGAGACCAAAGAGAACACTTGAGGACAGGTGCAAAGGTGTGTGTCCAACACTGCGGAGCATCTGGGGGGCTATTTGGGAGCTGAGGAAAGGAAGGGGGGGTTCTTTCTGCACTGCCAGCCCACAGCCAGGTCGCCAGAGGCTCGCAGGAGCGAGGCGCGGGGTTGCGGCGGCGCTCACTTCGACGCTTGTCCCTTTGCAGCCCCTTTCCAAGGAGCTTCGCTGTTGGTTCCGCTGTTCCGCAGCTCTCCCAGGGCACCACCAGCCCCCCGTGGCTGCTCTCGCCCTCTGTTTCCCACTGGGAACTCCGTTTCCCAGAGTTCCTGCTCTTAAAGGGCCGTACCGGGCAGCGCGGAGCCGCCTCTGAGAAATGTCATAGGCTGCACTTAATTAAATCATAAGCACAGGGAGCAGCCACATCAGCTATTTGGGATAGGTTTGGAAGGTGGAGCTCTCTTATGAATAAGGGAATGCACTTTTTTTTCCTTTTTTTTTTTTTTTGGAAACTTCAATCCCTGTTGCTCTGAGCAATGCTGCGGCCAGCTGCAAACAGCTGGCTCTGTCTCATGCCCTGAAGGGAGCAGGGTTGTTAGTGGGAGCGAAAGGATGGGTGAGCTCCGTGGGGCTCTGGGACGCTCGGAGGGAGTTCCCTGGCCCGGCAAAGCTTGCCTGCGAGCCTCCCAAAAGCATTCGGGTGGTGCTGCAAGGCTGGAAAAGTTAAAGGTGGGCACACGCGTGCGGAGAGGGCTAGGGAGAAATGTAACAGCTCCGAGTGTTGATGAGACAGCCAGTGCCCCACAAGGAGAATTACGATTTCTGCTTCATTTTCTTCCTCTTCTCCGTGCCCCAAACTGAGCTCTGTAGCAGAACAGATGTGGCCGGTCCACCCAGCAAAATGTGGTTGCAGGAAGGGGTGTTTTCAGGCAGCACTGGCAGCTGCGGGGGTTGGATTTCTTGGCTAGAAAGCACACAGGGGATCACACTTTTGCAAATGTAAAATTTTTACTGGCCCGCCGCTGCCCCGCCCCCAGCTGGAGGGGGTCTAACCCGGTCCTTGCAGCCCACCAAGCAGGGGTTGGCTTTGTCTTGGGACTGTGGGGATGCTCCTGGCTGCAGGCTGTGCCTTGGCCGTGTGGAAGGTCAGCCAGCCTCAGCATTCCCAAAAGTACATCCATACCGTGCACACTTACAGATACACATATACACACACATCTATATATATATGTAGATGTGTGTGTGTATATATATAAAATACATATATATTTATATATATATTTTTGCTGGCAGCTGAGATAAAAGGGATATAATGAAAATGTAAACGAAAAACTTTACAGCAGGCATGGCCTGACAGAGGGAAGATTGATATCCCGTGATGCTTTGTCTTGATGAGACAATGAAAAATAACCACCACGGCAGCTGTGTCAATATCAGACTTGGTAATGCACCACTAGCTGTGGGTTTTTATTTAATCCGCTTTGCTTTAAGATGATAACGGTTGTTACTTTTCAATGCCTGTCTGTCAGCACCCTGGCATTGCAATATTCCTCCGCAGCTTTGCGAGCGGGTTTCATTTATTTTAAAATACCATTTCACACACTGCTGACTTTTAACAGTGTTCCATGTGAGTTTGGGAGATTGAATAGTGACAGAAACAACACTTTTTATGAGAATACAGAATATTAAAAATGGGGCACAATATACAGATGGCAGTTTTCACTACAGCTTGTTTTTTTCCCCCCAACCTGCTTCTGCTACTCAGCTTCCCACTGAATGCATTTGTAGTAACACCATAAATGTCACTTTCGCTGACTGCCTTTTGGCATTTTATTTAAATGGGAATTCGGCGCTTCCTGCTGCCGCCGCTGCATCCAGCTCCTGTTCTGCAGGAGTGCCACCGCGCCGCTCCTCCTGCATCCAGCGCATTTTCCAGCAGCTCGGATCCAGGGGCTGCCAAAAGGGCAACGAGCCCAGCTTGGGTGGCAGAGCGGTGCGGGCTGTGTGGGCACACCCGAGCGTCCCTGGGAGGACAGGGAAGGTCATTGAGAGCCACCCAAGAGGGGTTTCTGCTCGGTGAAATAGTTTTTCTCTCTGCTTGGCTTCTCTGAGGCTCTCGTCTTGCCAGCAAAATGCAAAACCGTGTGCTGCTGTGATGGCACCGAGAGGCAGATGATATCTGGAGTTAGCAACTCTTGGTTTTAACTCCTGGGGCTCTTTTGGCTGCTTCCTGCCTAAAAATCTGGCTGCTTGCTTTAGCTCAGTTGCTGTGGTGTTGAAGGAACCCTGTCCCCTCCAGGTTTCCTAGGGCAAAGAACAGTAAAGCCTTCCCAAAAGGTGATATAGTCACATGGCACATCCCTCTGTGGGCCTGGCTGCTGCTTCTGTAGGTGCATAGATCTCCAGAAAATCTCCAAAACTTGGTGTATGAAGAATCGTGATGGGTGCCAGCCCTTGGCAGTCCTGATCTGTCTCCTGACACGGGGCTAGAGACAGCTGCTGCTCTGCCAGTGCATTCCTGGGGGCCACAAGGGCTGGAAGGCATCAGGAGAAGGGGCGAAGGGAGGGCTTGCTTCGGTTCGCCCTCCATTGGTGTCTCAGAGGGGCTGGAGTGACCTGTGGCCTCCTGAAGTGTCCCTCCTCATTGGGAAGAGGCAGTTCTGCTGGCTTTTCCTTCATCGTGGCCCCTGGGGGAGGAGAGCGAGCTGCTCCTCATGCCCCGGCTGCTGCGGCTCACCTCGCTGCGCGCCGACTTTTTGGGATGTGATTCTGTAAGCACAGGAGGGTCTCCACCCACCTTCCCTGCTCAGCGTGGGGAGGAAAAGCCTGTGCAAGCCTCATCCTTGTTTTTCTCATCGCTGTTCCCACTGCCAGCAGCCCCCCTGAGAGCCTGTGACAACCCCCT
Source organism: Callaeas wilsoni (assembly GCA_013398955.1). NCBI lineage: Eukaryota > Metazoa > Chordata > Aves > Passeriformes > Callaeidae > Callaeas > Callaeas wilsoni. The sequence continues at coordinate 5,710 of VWPU01009730.1, read as the reverse complement.
GTCCTCGCTAACCTCCCCTCTAACCTCTGGGAGGGATGGGCTGCACTCCTGCCATCATCTTCTAATTCTGCAAGACGCCAGAGTGGGTTTGGAGATGTCTGATTGCCTGGGATTTTTTTCTTAATTTTTTTCCTAACTTTGGAAATGTCTAAGCCTCTGCACGTCCAGGCTGGAATGCTTTGAAGGAGTTGTAGGGGGTGATTGTGGCAGAACTGCAGGAATCCTGCACCTTTGTGGACAGAAGAACGGGTGTTGTTTGAAAATTTTGATTATCATGGTGAAAGGGGATGATGTAAAACTTCTCGAGGTCTTTATTTGTCATTTTGAGGTGATGGCTGGTTGCAGGGAAATATTGCCCATCCCTGGAAGTGTTTAAGGCCAGTTTGGATGAGGCTCTGGGCAATGAGGTCCTGGGGGAATGCGTCCCTGCCCATGGCAGGGGGTTGGAATGAGAGGAGTTTTAAGGTGCCTTCCAACCCAAATAATTCTATGATTTCTTTGTTTCCTACCCAAGCACTCCATAGAGGTCCTTGACACCACCAAATGCTTCATCAAGTTCTTTCAGTATTTTGGAAAATGATCGACATGGGATTATTGCTTTCATCTCTGTAAAATGTTTTATTTTAATCTTTGAGCTGGAGGCTCACCGTGCAGGTGTACAAGGACATTATATAAAATACAATGACCTCACCCAATGTTTTTCCATCCTTCTGGTAACATTTTTGCTGTTGCAGATTGTGTTACTGCAGGACTAAGTGCACCTGCATTCCTTGAGCCCTTCTGGGAGGCTGGAAATTTGTCCTTCTCTATCCCCCTGGGAAAAAAGCTGCTATTCCTGGCTTTGCAGGTTGCAATGGCATCAGACTCTCAAGTGGTGATATTTTAGTGTACATAAAGCTGTTTTCCAGTGCAGCCTGAATCTTCTCCCCTCTTGGTCCCAAGAGAGTGTTGTAGCAGGGGGTGGGAGGAGCAGAATGAGCCATTACTGAACAGGTTGACTTTCTAAAGAAAATGTGAGCTGTTTGAAAATGCTCCTACATGTGCAATGTTCCAGGCAATCCTGGGAGATGGATGAGCAGCGAGAGCGCAGGTGAGGCAGGCAGAGGCACTGGAGAAAATGCTGCTTTCTTGTCTCTGTCCCAACACGAATAATTTCCACATAAATAGCACCTATCTGTTATATAACACTTAAATCATCAAAGTGTCCATCAGCGAGGAGCTCTTTTGTGCTGGATGCTCCACAAATATAAAAGTGTGCACGCGGGGAAGCACCGAGATGCTTTATGGCTCCTGTTTTAGGGCAAGGAGATGGTGCAGGTGACCTTTTCAGAGCCCTTAAACCCCATTATCTATTCATCACCTACTGCAGCAAAGAAGTGTTGCACAAATTTTGTCCCACACTTCATCAGATCTATGGCCTGGTCTCCTAAAGTGAACTTGGGGAAGCGAAACTTTCCTCCTGCTGTCTGTGTAAAAACCACTCAGCTGCACTTGTGTACGTGCTGGTGTGGTTTAAGTCCATAGTAATGTTGTATTTGCATGATCCATCAGGAAAGAAAGAAGAATGTGCCTTTAGCCTGATCCTTTCTGGCTTCTTGGATATGAGGCAAGATGGATAACAGGGAAAACAGTCCTCATTTTAAGCTCTGCATGTTTAGGCTCTGCTGTAGCAGTTCCTAAAAATACTGTCTTTTTATTGTTGTCGTTTCCCAAAGCCATGGTGTTTGCCTGCTGCAAATGGTTGCCAGTGTTAATTTAGTGGTTCCCAGCTCTACCTGCGTTGCTGTGCCAGGGAATATTGCTGAACTCCGTAATTCCATGTGTAATGTATGACTTGCTCCTCAGGGCTCCGCTCCTCACCGAGCAGAACAGATTAATTAACCTGAGGTAAAGAAAGGCGGTCCCTTAACATCCCCCTCCCTCTGGACATTTGTTTTCCGTGGGGCTGGGCAGTGACACTTCATGTGAAACAAATGGGGACGCGGGCTGGGCAGGGGGGTGTTGGTGGGGCTGGGTGAGTTATGGTGACGTGGGACTCGCGGGTCACATCTGTGCCTCCGCTGTGCACTGAAGGAATGTGTCTTTCCAGTGACAAATGGCGTGCCTGGGATGCCCTGGAAACCCAGCTCTCAGCTCCCAGCTTGGCATTTTTTCAGGGAAGCTGGAGGAGCACCAGCCAGGAGGGTTTTCTAGGATGAGGTGGAAGGGATGCTGAGGCATCTCCCAGTTTGAGCTGTCTCTGTTGGCAGGTGCAGGTGTTACCTGTGTGAGGTGGTTTTACTGGATTCTCTGTAATGGTATTTTACAGCTACACAGAGTTTTTCCTGTTGCCCACAGACCCTGTTTCATCCCTGAGAATGCACATTCTCCTTGGAGGAGACGTGGCAAGTAGCAGAGAAGTTTTGCCCTTTGCAATATTTCTTTAGGAGGAAGGGTTTTTTTTTTTAACACAGAACTATTGGTGTCAGGGTGGTGGTTTGGGATTTTTGGAAGGGGGGCTCAGCATGGCTTGCTGCAGCAGCTGCTGGGTTTGTGGGTCCTGACAAGCTTCATTCAGCACTTCAGGCACCCATCTGACAAACCTCATGTCCGGCAGAACCTGTCCTGGTGCACCCACCGAGTCAGTTCACCACTGCTTCAAAAGGTTTAGGGTCNGGGCAGTGACACTTCATGTGAAACAAATGGGGACGCGGGCTGGGCAGGGGGGTGTTGGTGGGGCTGGGTGAGTTATGGTGACGTGGGACTCGCGGGTCACATCTGTGCCTCCGCTGTGCACTGAAGGAATGTGTCTTTCCAGTGACAAATGGCGTGCCTGGGATGCCCTGGAAACCCAGCTCTCAGCTCCCAGCTTGGCATTTTTTCAGGGAAGCTGGAGGAGCACCAGCCAGGAGGGTTTTCTAGGATGAGGTGGAAGGGATGCTGAGGCATCTCCCAGTTTGAGCTGTCTCTGTTGGCAGGTGCAGGTGTTACCTGTGTGAGGTGGTTTTACTGGATTCTCTGTAATGGTATTTTACAGCTACACAGAGTTTTTCCTGTTGCCCACAGACCCTGTTTCATCCCTGAGAATGCACATTCTCCTTGGAGGAGCCGTGGCAAGTAGCAGAGAAGTTTTGCCCTTTGCAATATTTCTTTAGGAGGAAGGGGTTTTTTTTTTAACACAGAACTATTGGTGTCAGGGTGGTGGTTTGGGATTTTTGGAAGGGGGGCTCAGCATGGCTTGCTGCAGCAGCTGCTGGGTTTGTGGGTCCTGACAAGCTCCATTCAGCACTTCAGGCACCCATCTGACAAACCTCATGTCCGGCAGAACCTGTCCTGGTGCACCCACCGAGTCAGTTCACCACTGCTTCAAAAGGTTTAGGGTCAAACTTGTGTCTCCACTGAGTGGGAGGAAGGACTCGCTGTCACACTTGTGATCACCCTGTCCAGGGCAAACAGGCATTGTGGCTCCTCTGCTGCACCACCGGGCCAAGCTGCCTCATTTTGGCCGAGGTGGATGCAGGGTTAGGATCTCAGGGCAGTGACTCGGGATGCAGAGGGTTTCCAGGAAGAATGTGCTGTGTGATGACTCTGAGCTGCAGGGGCCAGGAGGCCACTTCAGTGTGCACAGCGGGATTCTTCCTCGCCCCCAAACTGGGACCTCTTCTGGGGTTTCTGGGCAGGAGGTGACAATTCCATCCCAGGCCTGGTGCTGCAGTTGCTGATTTTCCATTTTTCCTTCACTTACAGCCCCTAATTTTGCCTTGGCCACGTAGGTGCTGAGCCCTGTGCGAGGGTCAGGGTTGCGAGGAGCGCAGTGGGTGGTCAGTGGGTTGGATGGGTGGCATTAACCCTGCCCCTGCATTTTCCATGCCTTGTGTCCCAGCTCCCCAGCCCCGAGGGTCACCGGCACCGGGGTCCCTGCACAGCATCCCACCCCTCTGGCACCCCAGAGCAAGCTCCACTCCGACTGCCACTGTGGACAAAGGCAACCTGCAAGGACTCGGAGCTCTGGCTGGGGTTAGCAGCTTTCTGCGCAGAGCGCTGAATCCCACGGGGAGTTCCCAGCCTTTCCATCATCTGTTGCAATCCCGTAGTTATTATGGATAGCAATATCAGTACCTGGAAGCTCTTTGGTGGCAGTTGCTGTTTCAGAGGCTATTAAGCTTGCAGCTGAACACCTCTTTGTCTAAGCTAGCGCCTAATCTTTCACATGACAATATCTTTACAGCTAGACCCATCTGGAGCCTGAGTCAAAATCAGATTCGCTTTCACTTGAAACTGCAGATTTGGAGAATTACACTGTGTCAGCAGGGGAGGGGGGAGAGATTTTTTGCTAAGAAGATGAAGGAGATATTTCCTTACCTATGAAAGGATACAAAATGGTGTGCTGGTTTTGGCTGGGATGGAGTTAATTTTCTTCACAGCGGCTGGTATGGGGCTGTGTTTTGGATGCGTTGATGACAGCGGATATTTTGTTGTTGCTGAGCAGAGCTCACACAGACCCAAGGCCTTTGCTGCTCCTTGCACTGCCCCACCAGTCCTGGGGTGCACAAGGAGCTGGGAGGGCACACAGCTCGGAGCCCAAGTGAGCCAAGGGATGGTCCATACCATGTATTTGATGATATAGAGCTGGGGGAAAAAGAAGGGGGAGGCATTCAGAGTGAAGTTGTTTGTCTTCCCAAAAACCCGTGTGATGGAGCCCTGCTTTCCTGGGGATGGCTGAACACCTGCCTGCCCGTGGGGGGTGGAGAATGGACGCCTTGTTTTGCATGTGTGGTTTTGCTTTCCCTACGAAACCGGCTTTATCTCAACCCCACAAGTTTTCTCACTTTTATCCTTTCAGTTCTCTTCCCCCACCCCACCAGGGGGGAGTGAGTGAGAGGCTGTGTGGGGCTGAGTTAAACCACGACAAATGGCAGCATTAAATCTTTGTCAGGAGATCTTAGCAGGGATAATGTCTTTCTACGTAAGAAATCAACCCAAACAAACCAGAGATAATGGACATTTAGGTGAAAGCAAATGATCTATGATTTTTGAGCATGCGGGAATCTGGGTAATGAACTACTTGTTCAGATGTCTTCTTTTGAGTTCATTAGCTTTGTTCCACCCTCCACTTGGTATTTTAATATATATTCTAAAACACTCCTTGCATTACATTCCCATCCCTGCCTTTCAAAAACTAGAACAGCTTAGTTCACAGAATCACAGAGTGCTTTGGGCTGGAAGGGGACTTAAATATTATCTTGTTCCACACCCCTGCCATGGGCAGGGACACCTCCCACTATCCCAGAGTGCTCCAAGCCCTGTCCAACCTGGCCTTGGGCACTTCCAGGGATCCAGGGGCAGCCGCAGCTGCTCTGGACCACCTGTGCCAGGGCCTCCCCACCCTCACAGGGAAGGAACGCTTGAATTCTCTCTTGCTGGAGATCCGAGTTTGGATATGATGTGGAGGATGAAATAGAGGTTCACATATTTTCCATGCTGCTCACTGCAGAGCTGGGAAATTACTAAGCTGACACCTTCCGTTTGTCTCCGCGTTTGCAGTGCTGTGATGCCCCTGCCAAACGGGGAGAGTTATGGATGGGAACTGCTGGGGTTTTAATCTTTGCTGCTGCGAGCTGGAGGCAGCTTTCAAAGGGCTCCAGTCCTGTATTTCTGAGAGTTTTGCTGTTCAGGGAGGGTTGTGCTGGAGAAATACATCTCCCCAGCTTCCCTTTCCCCTTTCCCCTTT